>CAUYRH010119875.1:0-37032 GCA_963574655.1 Perodicticus potto
TATCATGAATGTTACATTAATCAGGTGGATAAAAATATCTCCGATTGTATGGGAAGCCCGCACACTGTACTCCAAGCTTGAATCATTGTACACAGTTATGACTCAATAAAAAATAATTAAAAAAAAAAAAAAAAAGAAAGAAACCTATGACTTAAGTAGCTAACCTGGACAACAAGATTATTTCCATGGTAGCAAGCAGCCTTCTTCACCGCAGCCCGAGAGCAGTGGGAGGTTGCCCCATCAGGCTGGGACCCAGAAACTCTGGGCCACGGCTTCGGCTTCCCATCCCTGGCACCACCTGCATTTCCTCCTACCCCTCCCTGGCCTTCATAAAAAAGCAAAGGCTGACTAAGACACGTGTTGACAACTGTTCTGTGCCGGGCAGATGGTGACCCAGTGCATCAGCACAACTCGGATCCTTCTCCCTGATGTAACTCTCAGTGTGACAGCTACAGGTGGCGTTGCATGTCCTCAGCCAGATTGCAGTCAAAATGCAATAAAGTGGAGCCTGCCGGTGATGACTTGGACTCTTCAACCATCTTTTTCTGTGCTTACCTTCCTGGGCAATTGTTTTATTTAATGAATTTAAGCTTTTTTTTTTTTTTTACTGTCTGTAGAGAGAACACACAGAAGCCTACTGAGTTTGATTCTCTTTTTTCTTTTTCATTCATGCCAACTTTTTCCCTAAAAGGTATCTGTTCAGGAAAGTGCAACAATGCTCCTTGAAGGCAAGAGGACAATTTAGTGCCATGTAAGCATGCATATGAGTATAGAAGGTACTCATCTGTCCACAGATGAAAGCCACATGCTGGGAATCCTTAGCTTTGCTGTGACAGGCAGATTGGTCTTGCTCATGCAATCCTGTGTTCTCATACCAACTCCCCTAGAAAAGGATGACATCAATCACACAGCTCTTAAGAAACTTTAGAGCACTGACTTTTTAGAGTAAAAATGCTCAACTCTTTAGCCGTTAAAAGACAAAAGAAAAAATTATTTCTCAAGGAATGTTTGGCATTTCCCACTAGTTACTGCGGGGGAAAGCAGAGTTTCTTCTTGCAGCCAGAGCAGCCCTAACACAGTTCATTATTCCGAGATAGCGGCTGCTCAACAAATGATTCTTGAATTGTATTTCTAAAATCCACCCCTACTCAGAAAGACATCTAGCACACTAACATATTAGCTATCATTCTGGTTGCTTTGGTTGTTGCTGAAATTTGGCTATAATATTAGGAGGTTCTATCATTTTTGCTCAAAATTAGTAAATACTTTGGGCTAGGAGGTGCTAAGCAAATAAACGTCTATCATTTTGTAAAATGTTAATAAAATCAGACCCCTAACTTCTCCCTTCCAAACTTTCTGTGTTTGCAGGGATACCATGGTTGAGGACCACAGTTGCTACCCTGGGAAGACTAGGGATAACCATGGCCTTTGAAATTGTTTATTTGGTAAATTCAGAATTGTACCCAACAACATTACGGTAATTCCAAGATTCATTTCATGGTTTCTCCTAAATAACTCTGTAGTCAAATGTTTTAAGTCAACTTAAAAACTATAAAATAGTTTCCTAAATTTGGTAATACATTAGCCCAAGCTGAGTTTAGCCAGTAAAGAAGAGATGCTTTGAGTTATAACTGCTTTCTGTGATGCTACCTGCCGCATTTTTGTGATAGAAATATTTTTCATATCAGTATCTTCATATTAGCTACAGTTTCTTGGAAAGGCACTAAACCTGGAGCCAGATGACCTCTTAGTGTACTTGCTGAGATTGCGGGTTAGACCTGTGCTCCCGGAGCACCCGCTGCCAGGCTGCAGCCTCTCTCCGACTATGTTACATGCCTTGCATTTGTGAGCAGCCGGTTATTGAAGGACAAAACAAAAGCATGCAGGAATTAGTGCAAATCAGCCTCCTTTGCTGGGGAAATAGTCTGTGACACAGTGGACCAGAGTGGCACGTACTGTCACAGAGCAGGCAGGGCCATGAGCTGCTGACGGATGGACACCTTTCACCCACATTGGAGTCTTCCTCATGACCCTCCCTGTGAAATAGTGTAGAAAGGAAATGGTTTGCTCAAAGTACACCAGAGTAGTGGTTTCCAAGGTTAAAAACTAGAGAAATGGCGAGTATTGTCACACTTCCTTTGTTATTGGATATCTTCAAATATTTTGATTATCTTAAATTTAATTATTGAAATAGTTTTCATTTAAAACTACTTTTCATTCTGCAGAAACTTTGGAGTTTCACTGTGTTCAGGTTTGTGTGATTTGGGGGGAATCATCGCCCCCTTTCTGCTCTTCCGGCTGGCAGCCGTGTGGCTGGAACTACCTCTGATAATCTTTGGTAAGAACTTATTTTTTATGCTCTTCTTAAGACCTTTCTTAAGACAGCTGTTTCAGTTTGGGGAAGCCAATCTGATTATAGTAAAATTTTAAATCCCGAATGGCTTTAACTTAGTTTGTATTAAAGTGTGTTGATAAACAATGTTTGATTTAGCCTTTTTTGTTTAGTCTCTAAGTTAAAATCAAACACTATGAAACTCTTTTATGGTATTGGGGAACAGAAGAAAAAGAAATTTTCAGGGGACCTAGTTGTATCTTCAGTACGTTTAAAAATAAGTCTAAGATAAATTTTTAAATGTTCTCTGTTATCAATATCATATCTTCACTTGGTCTGAAGACAAAAGTGCTATGCTGAGGGAACAGGGAACACACAGCCGCTCCCACACTCCTTGGCCCCTTTCCATCCCTCCAATTCACATCTTCCCTCCTGCCTCCATGCTGGGTAGAACCAGGGAAGGGTAGAGACTGAGACCAGGAGGAACCTCAAGGCAGTTGAGTGCCAAGTTCCTCCGAGGCTATTGCTGTCCTGCGGGAACGGCAGCCCAGGAATTTTGGCTCTAGAGAAAAATAAGGGCGGTGACTGGAGAATGATATGTGATTGAGAGGAGGCTGGTTAAAGGGGAAATCTGATGGAATTTGGAAGCTTTTACCAATAGAGTGAAGATACTGGAGAAATAGACTTAATTACTATGTGAGGAACCCCAAAACACAGGGCAAGGTGAGGGCTTGCCCTTGGGCAGAAGAGGGGCAAGTCTTGTAGTGTTCTGTGAAGGAGGATTAGGAGGAGGGAGGGGGTGTCCGTAGGTGCCACTGTCCGTGAATGGAAGTAGGCGTTCCTCTCTGGCGGCTCCCACTTTCTCGTGAAGCCAGAGGTGTGGCTTGTGTATTGGGCACCAAGTAAGTACTCGGTGGACAGTTGTTAAATGTGGGAGTGCACAAATACGTGCCAGGAGCATGGATGCCATGGTGGTTAGTATATGGGTGTGAGGAAGGCTGAGGACACTGAGGTCCTGGCGAGGAAACTGGGAGTTGGCTAGTTCCTCAGAGGATCTCCAAACCCAAGGACCCTCCAGGTGAGCACCGTGGCAGCTTCCAGCGTGACCGGGCAGGTGGCAGCGGGGCCAGGCAGGGTATTCCTGGGCAGTAACGCCTGTCCCCTGTTCTGTAGGTGTCCTGGCTTCTCTCTGTGGTGGCCTCGTGATGCTCCTGCCTGAAACCAAGGGTATTGCTTTGCCAGAAACCGTGGATGATGTAGAAAAGCTGGGCAGGTATTATACCAAATTCCATGCTTCCTGTGGAAAAGCAGCATTTCAAAACATCAGGGAAAGGGTGATGTTGTGAACACTGAATGTCCATAGGGGCAAAATGACGTTAAGTTCCCACCTCACATCCTAAGCAAAAAATTCAAAGGTTACTATAAAAAAAAAACCCAAAGAGCTAGAAAAGGATCTGTGTTATTTTTCAAACATGGTTGTGAAGATGGAAGCATTTTCCTACCAGGAGTTAAGACTCAGAAGTGATCTAAAGAAAATGAACCGATGATGTGGCAAAGTGGGGGTCACTGTGGTGTGTGTTGGGAGGGGCTGACCAAGTTGATGATGAGTTCATATTGTGGATGACTCTATAAGAGAGGATGGAAATCAAGGTCTAACCAAGAAGCCTGGGAATCGTCTCCAGATTGGTTACAAATTGAAACGGCCCTGAACAATGTGTTACAATATTTATTAAAAAATAAAATCAGTGGGAGGCTAGATGGCAGGCAGATGGTAGATATATTAGAGAGAGATGACATACATAGTTGCCGGGTAGATAATAGATGATAGTAAATAACAGATGATAGCTAGGTGGTAGATGGATAGATAAGTGAGAGATAGGTACATGATTGATAGATAAGGGATAGAAGAAGGATCACAGACAGATGATGGATAGATAGATGATAGGTAGGTATATAGATAGATTAAACAGCAGGTAGATAACAGGTAGGTGATGGATGGACGCATAGAGAATAGAGATAGCGGAAAGACGGAGAAGAGAGAGAGAAATTGAGTTCCAGAGGAGGGTCTGAATAGTATGCAAGCAAGGTTAACATCCAACCAATATATTAACATGAAGAGTTACAGCAACAAAAATTCATACCATATAAATTCTTTCTAATGTTCTATTTGAAATTTTTCAGGGCGCCGGCCCCATGTATCGGAGGTGGTGTGTTCAAACTCAGCCCTGGCCAAAAACTGTTTGAAATTTTTCATAATGAAAAGAGAGTGAATATGAGAGTGTATTATAAAAGATGCAAAATAATAATATATACCCTCTGGGTACAGAAATGGGTTAGGAAGAGGGGTGAAGAGGGAGGGCCATTGCTTTTATATCTAGAGATTTCTGTATTTGAAATCATTTAAAAAATTATTTGTGTAATTTAAAAAATAATTTAAGGGCGGCGCACGTGGCCCAAAGGAGTAAGGCACCAGCCCCATATGCTGGAGGCGGCAGGTTCAAACCCAGCCCCAGCCAAAAACTGCAAAAAAAAAAAAATAATAATAATAAATAAATAAACAATTTAAGAGTTAATTTTAAAAGTAAAAATCAATCTTAATAATTACCTGGAACTTAAGAGTGGGGGCCTCTACATTTAGAAAAAAGTATCTGTTTTGAAATAAAAATTTATGAAATTTTGGTAACCTCATGGTACTTTTTTTCCCCTTCACTTGTAGATTGGGAAAAGAGTAGGAGCTGACTTTTTAAAGCACCCGTGGGATTGATGGTTTCACTTACATTATTTCATTTAATACTTAAAACAATTTTGTGCAATGAAAATTTTTATCCTCACTTATTTATAACTAGGAAGTCAGAGAGGGTCACAGCTTTTCATTGCTAGCACTGAGTCGGCACTGCCCAGTGTGGGGGTGTGAGTCCCTTGTTTTGTGTAGTTGGATTATATGATAGATCCTATGTATGAATTTTTTTGAATAGCCCTCTCTTGGGACTGGAAATTTCTCTCTCAAATCCTCTTTTAATCGGACGCCATCTTCCTTTCCAGAGGTAGGCTAAGAGCCTCATAAGTATTTCACCAGACCTTTCCAACTTTGCAAGGTACGGCTACTTACACAGTGATTTTATTGTCCTGTTTTTGGTGCTATTTTGAAAGATAAGATTGATTCATTATCCCCAGAACTCTCGTAAGAAGGGCATACTGGTGTACTCAAAACAACATCACCATCTCAAATCCTGTTGATTGACCACTAACAGGCCAGATCAGAGGACAGGTGGACATTTGCCTCCTGAAATAACTCAAAGGCATTTGTGTGTTTGTTTGGAAATAAATTGATGGATGGTGGCTTATTCCTCACCCAAAGCTTTACCAGCATTTCACCCAAGAACATGCTACCTTAATGTGGGGAGAGGTGGGAGTTTCTCTTTAAGATGCTGCCCGTTTGTAAAACGAAAGTCAGTTAAGAGGAGCCCTTTTGAGCAGTCTAGCACTGTAGGGCCTCGCTCCATCCAGAAAGGATGAGCTGAGTGTGTCGTCACAGGTAGCTGCTTGGTTTGTATCAGGATATGGGGACTGGGTCAGGGCGGGGGGGGTCCACATCGCCATCCCCGGGGCTACGGTGCTAGTAAACCAGGAGAAAGGAAAATATTAAGCAAGTAAATGAAGCAAGGAAAATGGCGAGGACGGAAATAGGAATATCTTAACACAAGATTTTAAGGATAACTTTTCCCTCAAGGAGGAGAGTGTTCCTGCTAAGATTATATATAGGGCAGTGTTTTTCAACTTTCTTTATCTCATTGCACACTTAAACCTGTAGTTAAACTTCCACAGCACACTTAAATTATATTGATCGAAAAAAGAAAAGAGGGAAAAAAAGAATATACTTACTGTGCTTTGAACTTCTTTCGAAAATAATTTAATGAATGATCTTTAAAAATTTTCATGGCACACCTAAGATCCTCTCAGGGCACAATAGTGTGCCACGGTACACCTGTTGAAAACTCACTGCTATAGGGTCCAAAGTGGAGTGGGGTTTAGTGCTGACTGTGGCAACATGAACCGTGACCGTGTCATTGGGGCTGCAAGACATCCAGGGCTCAGTGGTGAGGAAGCCTTTCTTAGCTGCCCTGGTTCCACAACAGCGTGCTAACAAGAGGAAATGCATTTTTTCTTTTGATTCTGTTCTGCTGATGGCTGCATGTTTAAATAGTGAAAATGAAGCATTCATTCCTTATCCCCAAACCATTCAGGGGTCAGAATTTCAAACACATCAGGAAAAAATGGAGGAAGAGAGAGTCATCTGAGATCAAGTCTTTTCTACCAGTTGAGTCATATTAAAATTAAACAACTAGAAGAGATGGCTTTCTGTTTTGTTTGTTTTATCATTTTGGTGTAGAGGGGCCTCTCAATGGCATGCGGGGAAAATTAATATCTGATGAATATATAAACATAAAGATTATACCAACAAAAATTTAAGTTATACAAATTCTTTCTAATTTTTCTATGTTTATCATTTTTCAAAATGGGGTAAATTAATTCATTATTCCTAGTCTCTACCTAGGAGGAAAAAAACTTAGTAGAGTATGATTTACAGCACTACAAATTAATCATATTAATTACAATCCATGATTATTTAGTCTGGAAAAAAACTACTCACTAAAACCTGTTAGCATTGTCTTTTCTAAAATAAATTATTATATCATTTCTGCTATTTTGTGTTCGCGTCAACAGCTCATTTCCAAACACATGTTATTTACTAGACATTCATAAAGAACTTATATGCTATAATGCTACCTAATGCATCTCTGGGGTCTGAAAGGAGGTAAGAAGTAAGGCTGGAGGCAGTTATTTTCCATGTCTTTGAGGGGAGTTTTCCTAAGAAGTTACTCATAAGAGTATTTGATCAAAACCAGCTATGCTATTAAGTAATAGCAGACTTTCTTCTGATTAGTTGTGTAATCTTTCATAAAGACTTTCTTTTCTCCCCCCTTTTTTTAGACCATATTCCTATAAATGTGGCAGGAAAAAGAAAACCCAAGTTTCCAACTCTCACCTGTGAGGCCCCTGCCAAAGACGGAAGGAAGAAGCTGCACGGGGTTGTCCTCCCTGCAAAGCTGCACCTGGCCCAGGCCCATGTGTCCATGGCAGCCACGTGAGGCCGCGCTGCTCCGACGGTGTTTAATACATTATAAAGACATTCAAACCACCCAGAGTATTTTTATATAGTGTTGATGAGTCAGGATTGATAATGCTATTGACATTTCTGGGAACACAGAAGACATGGCTGGTTAAACACAGAGCCTGGTAGGGGCACAGTCCTTTCTGGGGTCTTTGTCGTGTTGGAGCAGTGGCTTCTGACCCATTCAGTTAAAGAAAGATGAGAGAACAACCACGCCCCTCCCCCTGAATTCTCATGAAAACTCCACCAAGAATGCAGGATGTGCAAACCAAGGATTTGGGAAAGGTGTACAGAAATCTGCTCATCGAGCCAGGAGTGGTGGCATGCACCTGTAGTCCCAGCTACTTGGGAGGCTGAGGCAGGAGGATCACTTGAGCCCAAGAGTTTGAGGCTGCAGTCAGCTGTGATTGTGCCACTATGATCGTTCCAGCCTGGACTGTAGAAGGGGACCCTGACTCTAAATTAATTAACTCATTAATTATTTTTTAAAAAGTTTTCCTCAAATCTGAGCAAGAGACTGAGCATTCTGACGACTCTGTGGAGGATGAAAATTTGGAAATCCACTTAACAGAGATTGAACCTCAGGAGAATGGGCCCCAGCGTGCTGGGCCTTTGCGTTCTCTGCCTGCCCGGAGTCCCACTAGCCTGCAAAACTGACAGGTCAATCATCCTTCTCAACCATTTCCTCTGCAGCATCTGTGATTCCAGGCATGGTTTAGACTTCATTCCCTCAGTAAGAACAAATCTGCTGTGCCATTCGAGGATTTGGTTCTATTATTTATAAAATTGGGTTTTGATCCTGAGATCACACATATTGGGATATTTTTGGTACTCCCCTTAGTGGACACTGTAGAGACCCAAGAATCCGTTCTTTCCTGAGCAAACCTGTGGATCAGGACTTCACGGGCCTTAGGGTTTTACCAGTAAAGGAATGTTTATCTCACATTCTGAATTCAGTTCTGATGGCTCCTGTGGTCAAGAGTGAACATGTGGACAGTTCTCATTCAATCTGGGCACTTCTGTCTGTGCACAAAGCTTACATTTCAATTTAAACAAAAGGCCAATTATATCCATGTTTAAAAGGATTAGCAGCAGCTTTCCAGGTGAATTTATAGTTACTAACAAGGGATGTGATCTTTCTTTTTTGTTTTCAAGACTTTGGAAATGTGTATATTTGTTATATTTTTAGATTTGGTATATATTATATGCTGAATTTTTAGGTGAAATACTTTGTCAGGACAGGCAAAATGGGTACCAAAGGGAAACCACGCCAATGAGGAAGAAAATTTCTATGTGGAAAACAGATGACAATATGTTTGATGTGTGTCCTAATTGTAAGATAAGCCTCTTAATCCACAGTGCACATCAGAATTGAGTCTGAATGTTTTATCTGTCAATGAAATAAACACAGCTCTTTGAGGATTAGGATATATTCATTTATTCACAGACATTTGCATTTTTGCTTTTCTTTGCATTTTGGGCTGTAAGACTGTCACCTTTGAATTGTGAGGTGATATTTTTGTGTGGTAGCAATAAAAACTTTTAAATCGTAAGAAGAATACTCATCCTGTCTCTTCCTTCTAAACTAAGCATGTGTCTCTGTGAAACATTTTTCCCATGGGATAGTATCTGCTGCGTGCTGTTTCCGAACCAGGCAGCCGGTTAGCAGGGAAGGTAAGGGTCCCCCTTCAATATCTGTTCGTTGTTCCTTTGCAGGCTCTTGACACTGTTCCTAGACTCACTGTGACCGAGAAGAACATTTGAATCCTAGCTGGCCTTGGATTACACTTCCCTGCTTAGTTTACTCCAGGATATACAATGTTCTGCTCTGTGTCTCCTGGGCTGGGCTGAGTCAAGTAGCCAGTCACAGATTTCATTCTCAATAACAGGAGTTATTCTCGTGTCTCCCTGTACATGTTGCAGCTTTGAAAACATTTGTCTCAGTGCCAGAAATAACGACCAGAGGGATGTGTGTCAAGCCATCATGAGTTGACAAAGAAAATGCACGGATGAATGCTAGGCTTTCCCACTCCCCTGTCTGCGATCTCGCAGCCTTCTCAGCCCTTCATGCAGCTTCTCCTTATGAAAAGGAGCAACATCACTACCGTCTGTTCATTTAAATGTGCAGGATGAATGGAGAACGTGAATATGTTGAAAAGCAAAAGCCAAATAACTCAAAGTAAGTACTGGGTTTATTTTCAACAAATGTTAGAGCTGCACTGCCTTATAATTACAGGGCCCAGCAGTCCAGGGACAGGAAACATTTGTACAGAACAATACAAAAAATGCTGAGGTTTGGCAGTCAATGTTAGCTGGGGACACTGTGGCAGTGGGATTATTGTCAATTATTTCTGAGCATGCTAAGTTCCCTACCCACATCCCAGCTTCTAGGTAAGTTGATGTTTCACTCTGTCCTCCATCCAATTAATTATTTCTCATGACATTTTCAATCCAAGTAACAAACCTTGAGACACGAACATAGACACCAGGCTTATTGGGGCGTGCACAGCCGAGCCCCCAAGAAGTGACTCCTTGTAAAATGTATTTGTCCTTCTCGAAGCAAACCAGAGGCCCTCCACTGTCACCCTGCAAAGGGAATGAAAAACCCATGTGAGATGAAGCTGCCATCCTTTCATTACAGAAATCAGAAAGGAACTTGTTAACATAATACTTGAGGTCTGCAGTGTTTAAGTACTTAGCAAAGTACAGTCAGCAAAACACCACTGTTTAGTATTCCCTGGAGAAAATATCCCTCATGAGTCCTGCACTCACTGTCCTCTGCCTTGGGTTTCCTTTACATGGAGCAAGACTGGGCACGGGTATACAGGGGGCACTTGGTCCTGTCCTCTCCCGTCCACCTCCTTCCTCCTGGAAAAGCCACCACCCTAGAACTCAGCCAACCACACTCTAGGGAGCTGTGTGGCCTATAGTAGTCATGGCACTTTGCCACTTACCACTCCTTTGCCACCAATCTGGACCTCAAGGAGTCACCTTCAATGACCTGAATAAGCATTTGAGGACAGAGCTAGGGGGTTCTGAGTAATGCTTAGCCTTCAGGTGAGAAATGCTTCCTGAATTTGCCACCCTGGGATGGAAATGTCTAAAGGTCCACGATAGGGCTGCATGAGAGCCACCGTGGTCTCCATGGCCCTTCCTTACCTGGCAGCTGTCAGTGCCCCCCACCAGATGCCCAGCGCAGAGCTCCGTGGATTTGACCCGTCCATTCAGATACTCGTAGCGGTTGCACACCTTATTCTCAATCACAGGGAGCTGGGCTTCCTTGAGCAGGCCGGCACCAAAGGTACCTGTGTTTAAAAGATGAAAGGAACGTTACTGGATCCAAATCACATTCACAAGCAAACTTCTGTGCCGAGCAGCAACCACAGACCCCTGGCTGTCCACGAGGCCTGGTGCCCAGTGCCGTTAGAAGTCTGTCTAAACATCTAAACAGAAGATTCCATGTTCCCATGACCTGGACTCCTTTGTGGTGTGTTGGGGTTTGCTGTTGCTGTTTGTTTACTTTTTACTTTCCTTCTAAAATTACAAAAAACTTTTAACTTATAAGGAGAGTTTAATACATATAATTGCTATTATTTGCAAATATTCCTTTTCAGGCTTTTATATGCTGCTTTTATGGCCTGTATCACATTGCATGGTTTCATATCCTGATTCTTTTTAGTCAACTTTATTTCACAAGGACTTTTCTAATCATGCTACAATCGTCACATTTTAAAGGGGAGTGACTGCTTAATGGGTGTTTCCTTTCGGAGTGAGAAAATGTTCTGGAAATATGGTGATGGTTGCACAACGTTGTGACTGTACTAACTGCCACTCAGTGGTACTCTTCAGAATGGTTAGAATAATTTATGTTGTGCATATTTTATTGCAATAAAAGGAATAGCTGTCATTTACTGAGATTTAACTTTTTCAGACACAAGCTCATAGTGAGGTTCCTCAAGCCTCACAACAGTCTTAGGAAATAGGTGCTTTTACCCCTCCTGTTCTGCATTTAAGGAAACTGAGGCTCAGAGAAGTCGTGGTTGACCTGCAACCTGGGTCTCGGGAGGCACTGCCCAGGCGCGTCTTCCCCGTGCTCAGCAGCCCTTTCTCTCTTTTCTCATGTTCCACGGCTTTATTCACACTGTTTATTCTATTCCATAGTATCGTCTTAACTCTAAGTTCCCAGAAATCATATAGGTACATTTATGGCTCCTAATACCATTACCAAATTATTTTCTAAAAGAGAGAGTGTGACAGTGTAAAATGTCACGAGGAGAAAAATTGTTCACCTCACCCTTACAAGTATTCAATTTTTTAAATATTACCTCATAGAGTAGGTGGAAACTGTCCTGATCTATTTTCTAATTTACATTTCTTTGACAATTAGGGAGAACGAGCATTGTCCTGTGTGCTCATTTTATTAGTTATGTGTATTTCTTCTTTTGTGAAAAACTGCTTTATTTCCTTTGTCAAATTGAAATAGAACATTTGCAGAATTGCCAGAGGAAATGCTGTTGTTCCAGAGGGACACACCCAGAGAAGTCTCAGTGTTCTCACAAATGACCCAGCCTTCAATTTCGCAAGCCCAGCTTTCCCTGGGTTTTGTACAAATCTTCGCTTTGCTAGCATGGCAAAGCCAAGAAACCAGACATTATCTCTCCCCACTAAAAACTCTGGACTCAGAGCAAACTTAGACTAGTGTCTTGGGTTCAGAAAACCGACACTCAGTCTAGGGTTTATAAGAGCTTAGGAGGCTGGTGAGCGTCTTGCTGAGAGCTGCACTCAGGCTGGGCAGAGAGCAGGCGGGAGCTCCTGGCTAATCCCTGGCAGGGTCTGCCTCATTTGAGCTGAGTAAATGTGTGGAGGAAGCACCCTTCTAAAAATATTTTGTGGAAAATTAATTTTTTCAGGCCACGGCTCTCTAGTACGTGTTCTCTGAGCAAGACAGACATCCCAACATTAGTGACATAGCCACCCTGCGTTGCCGTGAGGCGGTGCTGCCATCCAGTGCCCAAAGCAGAGACGGCACGCCGAGGGCAGCGGGTGGAGGAGACTCAGGACAGAACCAAGGGACTGCGGAGGAGGGGCTCCCAGGGGCCAGGAGGCCTCAGCACACATTTGGCTGAGTCAGGGAAAGCCTGGAGCCCTGAAGGTGAGAGAGGGAGAATTTTGACCTCACACTGATGAGAACGCTGATCGATCTGATGTCGTTACGGACGTGTAGGAAGTTAGTAAGTCGGCCCGACTTCCGTGCTGTGACTTACCTCGTGGTCCACCTAACACCTGAGAATCATTTTCTTAGTAGAAATGCGGGTAGGACCTGCAGAGACAGGAAGCCCTGTGCAGGCTGGTGGTTAGAGACGGGGCATGGGAGAAACACTGAATGGGCTCCGGGGTCGGGCAGGCCTGGTCACAAGAGGGCTCAGCTACCCCGTGGTCACGGGAGGTTTATTGATGACGATGGTAATGGTAGTGATGATGGTGGTTTTGATAATGGTAAGGATGGTGATCGTGGGGATGGTGGTGGGGGTAATGACAATGGCAGCCCTGAGCCATAGACTGGTTCAGGAGTTAGCACATAACGCAACTCCCACCTCTCAGAGCTGGGCAGACTACTGTTTGCACTGAGGGGAAAGTGCCCTTCCTCACTGCTCCTTGAAACAGAACCAGAGCCACAATAGCATCTGCAGCCACAAATGGTGAACCTTGGTGCCCCAAAATGGTGCCAGCACATGGTTGGAGGGGCCTAGAGACCCTGCATCATCACGTGAGCCTGCAGACTTTTCAGCTCGCTAAGGATTTTCCCACCTTTTGCTTAAAAAATTTGAGTTGAATTTTCTGTTACTCGCAAGAAAGAATGGTATTGGACACGACCATGTCCCACATCATGGTAAGAGCTGCTGGTTCAGGGGTGATCGGCATGTGCCTGGTGCTCTGTGCCCTTTCTCCGGCTTTACCCCATGATGCTCCTGTAGCCCGTATTTCAGCTGAGGAAACAATCACTGAGTTTTGTAATTTTCTAGGTCCGCTTGGTAAGTAAGTGGAACCAAGGGCTCCCTTTCAAGTCTGTCTGACCCCATCCACCCCAGTTTCTTCTGTACAACCTACACCATCTCTGAGCCTCAGATTTCTGATTCATAAAACAGGAACAATAATATCTAACTCATAAGAGTTTGTAGCATTTAAATGTTTGAAAATGCAAAATGCTGGGAATAGTCACAAATCCCCAGGTGACTCTTCATTTGCTGAGTTTTCCTCTGCTTGGCCTCGATGCTCCCAGGCTCAGAGGTGCAGAAAAGGGGAACAGGAAGCCAAGGAGGAGAGGCTCTAAAAATAGTGGAAAAGTGGGGCGGTGCCTGTGGCTCAAAGGAGTAGGGCGCCGGTCCCATATGCCAGAGGTGGCGGGTTCAAACCCAGCCCTGGCCAAAATTGCAAAAAAAAAAATAGTGGAAAAGTGCAGAGAACGGGAGGCCAACTTTGAGATTATCTAGACCTGGGGGTTTAAATCTTTTTTTTTTCTTAAAGCCAAAAACCTTTCTTTAAATGAAAGCTTATGCAAAAAGCTCACATGGAAACACAATTTGAAAACACTGGTTTTACAGATGAAGGATTAGAGCCAAATGGAACAAAGAGGTAAAGTGACCTGTCCAGGTCCGTCCAGCTACTGGCAGAGTCAGAACTATTTTCAGAGTCTCAGACTCCCATTCCAGACTCTCACCAACACCTCTGAGAAAGTGAGGTGGGCATCCTGAAACAGTCTTAGCATCCCTAACGCACGCGGGTAAGGCTGATGAATATAATTATCATTGGGGTACTTCAAGGAGAAGAAGGAGGTCCCCAAAGAGAGTTCAGTTGCTGACAGCCGACCCTGTGTGCATGTTTCCTCTCTTGCCCTTCCTCATCCCATCAACCAATATCAAATGCCCCCCTGAAGTGGGGACACAGGGCCTGTCTGGCTTTGCCCCAGCTATTGTCCTCTCCCTAACAACCTTCCCACATACTTAGAGGTGGGGCATTTGGGAGGAAGGCTGGTTTACGACTCTCGTTGTTACTGTTTTATGCCACGTTTGGAAACCCAGTGTGGCGAACTTCATGTGAAACATGATCTAACATCCTTCCCTCGAGGGCTGTGTCAAACCTGCTTACCCGGGAAGCAATATTAACAAGAGAAGTAAAGAAAGAGTCCCCCGCCCTTGCCCATGTCCGTGATGACTGATTAGGAGCACATAGGCAGGTGGCCAGGCAGAATCAAGCGTGGGGGAGCACATTCACCAATAGGAATTTGTACAGTTTTCTCCTAAATTCTCATTTCGTCACACAGGCTGTATTCGTTATCCCATGGAATTCTCTCACCTTGGGTTTCTCCCCAGCCAGTGATGTAACAGACTGTCCGATCAGCGACCACATAATTGGGGATTGGCAGACAAGCTGGGATTATTTTGTCTGTGATGACCGCGGGACTGAAAGGGAAACATCGTCAGTTACCCGTGACTGCCCTGCTGGGAGCCTTCTCACCCACACCCTGACGCTCCCTGCCCCTGAGCCCCCTGGCTGGTATTGCCCTGCCTCACTGACAGAGCAACAGAGAAGACAAAGTCTCATCCTCACATCGGCCTCTGGCCATCTATGAACTAAATGGACATAAGGTTTCATTTCTGAGGTGTCAGTTGCATACAAGCAACTGCTGATGGTTGTTGCCTGTCAGCAAAGATGACGAGACTCACTTTTCATGTACAACCTGTACGCTACTAGAATTTGACATGCAGTGCCTCCTTCTATACTACCGTGAGAGGGCGCTAATCAGCCAGTGGAGCGTCCAGCTGAAACACAGGCCCGAGGCTATGGTTGTGTGAGGGAGCAAGGTGCTCCCCACTTTGGATTCCAGGTGCGGGGGGGGGGCAAACACAGGTAATTGGCGACAGTAACTGACAACAGCACAGTTATAAGAATCCAGTAAAATGCCAGAGATCAAATGAAAGAGGACTGGAAATAAGTACCGTGCACAGCAACGTGGTGTTGTTTTCAGAGGACACTCCCACGCCTTGGTGTTGCAGTGACTCTCAGACATTGGAAGTCTGATTTTTAGACTTTAGTAAATTCAAAGACTGGGGTGGGAGATCAGAAATGAAAAATGCTGTACTCTAAGAATCATCATTGTTGCCCACTTTGAACAGATACACCTTCTAGGAGGCTCCAGAGGGGAACCAGACTCTCACAAGGCCGTGGTCACGCTGGTTCCCTGCTGGGACACTAAATGCCTTGCACACTTCAGGTGTGGAAACTCCAAGGCTCAGCAAGTATTGGCCCATCATTTCCAGGACTCCAGATTTACTAAAATACTTGTTACAGCCGTCAGGTCACCCTGACCAGCCTCTGAGGACCAGGAGGAGAGGAGACTTCAGATTTGCATGTTTGCTGGGGATGCAGGACGGTCCTGAGCAGCACGAGGAAAATCAGACACTTCTTAGACAAAGCCACAGAGGCCCTCTCTTCCCTTTCCAGAGTGCTCAGCCTTGGTTGACAGGCACAGGGCAGCTGCTATATTTGTGACCAGGCCCAGAGGAGCAGCTCAGGCCCCTGACCACTGGCCTCACCCTGGCACCGTTTACCTCCATCACATCAGCAGCACCCTGAGTCCGGCGCCCAGCAGCACGGCCAGGGCTCTCTGTGTGCCTTGGTGCCTGTCCCAAACATGCCTGTTCTCAAAATAGCTGTCTGTTAGCTAGCTTCCTGGGGACCTGTCTCCAAACAAGTCCTAATTTTAAGTGACATAAGCAAATTTATCAATTCATCAGGTTTAATAAAACATTACGGCAGGAAAAATAAAATCAAAGAAGACTATAATAACTGGCCTTTGCAAACTGTGTGGGATTATTTTTTCACGTTGTAGTTTTCTCAAGTTCACTGAAATTCACAATCTTGTTTGCTTCTCTCAGATACACTGTGATGAGAGGAGAGCTGACCATCTGGAATGACGGGATCATTCTCTGCTCACGAGTGTGTATGAACCAGGGAACATCACATGACAGAGTTTTATGGGTAACACATCCTTTATATTTCAACTCATCCTTTTTCCACATGAGGAAACTGAGTTCTGGTGCCTTTTTTGAGACCACAGCTAGTCTGTGGCAGGGCTGGTGTTGAAGTTTGATGCTGTCCCCAAAGCCCTGGAGCCCTTAGTGTCATAGATGGTACCTCCCCACTGCCACACAGCAGTGATGGTTATAGATTCTAGGCATAAAACAAATGTCTTCACCAGCTTAGGACAAAACCCCAGGTGAGCTCATACCTGCTCAGCTTCAGCAAAGCTATGTCTGCTCTCGAGGGCTCCAGGAACAGCTTCGACGCTTCTATTTCCTGAACATGTGATTCCAGATTCACTTCCTGGTGTGCACCCAGGACAACCTTGTATGATGAAGGCCTTGAGGACCTGGAAAAGAGCAAACTACGGTTTGGCCCCATTCACTGGGACACTTCTGCGGCCCTGTCTCCCTAAGACCCTCAGCCACCCAGAGCCAGTGACTTCTGAGAGGCAACAAAGAAAATTCAAGGCTTGCCTGTACCTGGCACTTTGGGAATGTTCCGGGGGCTGCTTTGCCAGGGCCCAGTGTCCAGTGCCCGTCTCAGGGAATGACTCTGTCCTGCTACTCTCCCAGGCCTACAAAACCATCCAGCCCAAGCCTCTCCCCTGCAGTTTCTCTCTCGTCCCTGGCTACCCTGGCAATTCTGCCTTCTGTGTTCCCTGGCCTTTAACGTCACTCCCCAAGATGAAAGGTGAAAGAAAGGCAGGGAAGGAAAACATCTTTAAGATAAACCCTCTCATCAGCTGCCCGTTGAACATACTTCTCCAAGCAGTGGGCAGCAGTCAGCACCCACTCGGGGGATATTAAAGTGCCTCCGCAAAAGTGCCTTCCAAATCTAGAGAGAAAACATAACAAGATTTTAGTTCAAATTTAGTTTATTATGCTCCATGATACAGAAAGCCAGATTCACTTGATTCTGGAAATGTTGCTATTCCCAGAGGAAAAAGCAACCCCCTGGGTATCAGGATGGTATCAACTTTGAATTGTGCCCCAGTAGGAGGGTTTTCAGAAGGTCCTGCCCACACCACACTTAGGGGTGGCTGGTGAGGTGCAGGCACAGCCATGTGCAGGAGACAGAACTCCAAGGCCCCAGCATGGAGGCCGACAGCCGGGGATTTGACCCCGTAGTCATGGACTCCAACAGAAGCGACCAGCCAAAGACCTTCCCCCAAGGTCTCTTCCACTTCTTCATGACAAGGTCTGGAGAACATTCTTCAGGGAGCCAGATGTGACTCTGAATGGCAGTGATTCATGGGAGTCTTCTAGTCTATCCAAGACACTTTACTTTCTGCAGACGTCCCCTAAATTACTAACTGCATATGACCACTTAGGCACGCGGCCGTGTTAATGGTATGAGCGGCTCCAAAGCGCATGTGATGAGAAGAAATACAAATAGATGGCAAGCATGGTAATAATAAATCAGGAAATAGAACACATACAGTTTGGGAAAAAATGCATCGGAAATATGGGGAAGGTGAAGACTCCACAGAGCAAGGAGTTACTCAACAATAAGGTAAAGGAAAACCCACTCAGAAACGGAGTTTGTCAACAGCCCTCACCAGCCGTGGAAGGAGGATCGTAAGCCACCAAGCGCAGGTGCACGGCTCGGGAGCCAGGGCCGGTGCAGCACGGGGTGTGGGTAAACCTGCTTCACATGAGCTTTCTTTTTTTGAGACAGAGCCTCAAGCTGTTTCCCTGGGTAGAGTGCTGTGGCATCACAGCTCACAGCAACTTCTAACTCCTGGGGTCAAACGATTCTATCTCCACCTCCCAAGTAGCTGGGACTACAGGCGCCTGCCACAATGCCTGGCTATTTTTAGGTTGCAGCCGTCATTGTTGTTTGGTGGGCCTGGGCTGGATTCGAACCTGCCAGCTCAGGTGTATGTGGCTGGCGCCTTAGCCACTAGAGCCACAGGCGCCGAGCCCACACGTGCTTTCTGAGTGAGAGCCGAGAAACCTGAGCTCGGCAGGGCCTGTTTCACTGCAGTGCAGCCCAAGCTGTTTGGGTTCAGTAGAATCAGCCGGATCTCACTTAAACTACGGGGACCACGAACTATCATTTGTTCCTGTGTTTGTGAGCAGGTGAGGAGCCTCTGCATCAAGTTTAATGATTCACAAAAGGGTAAAAACAATCTGTATCTCTGAAACACTGTAGATTATTTTGTCATTGTCTCTACCACCTTGCAAAGTGTCACATTTCTAAAAATAGCCCTCTGTTTTCATTTCACACTGAGACACATAGCTGATTAACCCTTTAAAGGGGCTTCAGTATTCTTCCAGCGGTACCATACCTGGGCGCAGATCACCGTGTCCACAGATTGGTGAGAGAGCTGCCCAGACCAAGGCAAAGGTGCTGACTAGGGCTATTTTCAGAGTACAGAACCCAGGTGAATATAATTGTTTATGCTTATAGCTTTTCCCCCTCCTTCGGCAAACACAGAGATATTACTGCTGCCGGGGCAGTGTGGGCTCAGGGGCACACAAAGAGGCCTTACGGGGCTCACGAGGAAGGGCGCCACAAGGGGCTTGCTGGCTGTCTCACCTTGTCCTGAGGCTGATCTGCCAGGGCCAGGAGTGCGGGTGGGCCACACAGCCGCCCACCACCCTACCGGGACATTTCTTCGGCTCCACTTGAGGCTTCCCACAGTCGAATGAGGAGGACGCTGCGGCACAAAGCAGGGAAAAGTCGCATGTGAGGCAGGGTGGCAATTTGGTCTCAGAATTCTAGATAGACTCCCAGCACTGAACTGTTGAAGTCTCAAAGCCCAAACTAAATCATAAAATTGTGAGCATCTTCCGGGACATTTTCTCTGTTTCAAAGTGATATTAGACAACACGGTCTCCTCTCAAGGCAGTGTAAGTTCCTTTGTATTGTTTTGTTGGAGAAGGGATAAAACAAGTTGGTATACTAAAGCACTAGGGTGGGCTCTCCCTGGGAGGAGCCTGGCCGGCACAGACGAGTACTTGCCGTTGTCCTTCTGCCCTGACGTAATATGCTCAGAACACTGTCCCATCCTTCCTTCACCTTTCCTGGTGAACTCACCTATCCTTCCTCCCTCCTGCTCCTCCCCAGGACTGGCCCGAATGCGCCCTGGCCAGGGTGGTTCCATGGTCTTCACCGCTAGCCTACACTGCCTCCCCGAACAGTCCCCAGCTGCCGGTCATCAGTGGCTTTGGAGACCAAGCTCCTTCCCCCCAGTGCAAGGGTCATCGCCATGTAAGCCACGGGAAGTGCACTGAAAACCACAGTTGTCATCCCTGCTAAAAGGCGGTGTTTTTTTCATGTGAGTCTCCGTGTGTATGTGTGTGGTATGAAATTGTGTGTAACAAGGACAACCACCCTCAGTGGAAATACTGCTTGTTCTCAGCCAGCCCCAGGCCAGCTCCTCCAGGGAGCCTCCTGTGATTAACCCAGTGTGGGTGTGGGGGTGCGGCTCATACACTTGACTCTATTCTCTGTACCGGCTACCTGCAGAGTCATCCTGGGAGAAGGGTTAGCGTCCCATATTTTGTACTATCTACTAATACCTACAACAGTTCAGGGCTACAAAGTGTGCTCAAAACTGCTTCTCAGTTGTCTGCTGTGCTTCTGGGTCTTCAGAAATAGAAATGTAAGCCATTGTTGGTGCAATCAGAAGAGGAAGCTGTCTGTGTCTTACTCAACCTGAGATTCTATACGCTGGTGAACTGGGAACTTGAATTTTCCAAACAAATTTTCATTTGCAGGGCCTGTTCTGAGAATCTGTGTATAGAAGTCTTTTTTAGAAAGGAAGCACGAATACAGCTAAACCCTTCCCTCTCGTGCGGAGCTCGATTTTGCTAGGGCGCCTTCCATGTAGTAGATGTGCATGAATGTACTGACGGAATAACCACAGAGATTATGGTGCCCTGGTCTTACTATTCAAGAGAAAAATGGAAGTTTCTACTTATTTTTACTTATTTATTGTTTGGACTGCATGTGTTGGTAGAAATGAAGTAGTTATTAAAATCATTTACCACCAGTGACCCCAGCTCTCTCCCACACGAGTCGGGCCTGGGCACCCATCACCACCAAACACAGTCTTCTGTGGAAACAGGTCTCTGGACCTCCAAGTGTCTGAGCAGGACCTGCTCGCCAAGTTGGCCTCACTTGTTTCACATCATGGTGAGGTAAGGGTACCTCATAGTCCATTGAAAAAACTGCTCTGTCCTTTCTTCTTCTTTCTAATCTCTAAGAAGCTGCTTCCTGTACATCCTCAGCGTGGGCGAGGATGCCACAGTTGCCCCTGGGAGGTGGCTGTACTTCCTTTCCACAAGAATCAGAGATGAGTGAGTCCCGGGCATGGCTGCGGGGCCTGAGGGAGGAATGGCAGGCTGGGCTCAACTGGAGGGCAGCCTGTCCAGGCTAGAGGGCCAGGGCAGTAAGAGGCACTGGGGTGTGCTAACTGAGGCAGAAGAGGCAGGCCTGGAGGGCGGGCAATGAGCCCTTCAAGGGACCTTCATGTGAAAGGGGCCACCAAGAGAGAGCTGCTACAGAGCAAACAAAAGCACCCCATAGAGAAAAAGCCACCGGTCAGCTCACGCTAAATCCTGAAAGAACAATGCATCTCCACACCATTGGCCAGGTCGAATCTTTCCTGGTGAACTCACCTCTCCTTCCTCCCTCCTGCCCGAATGCGCCCTGGCCAGGGTGGTTCCATGGTCTTCACCGCTAGCCTACACTGCCTCCCCGAACAGTCCCCAGCTGCCGGTCATCAGTGGCTTTGGAGACCAAGCTCCTTCCCCCCAGTGCAAGGGCCTTCCTCATGCCAGATGTCACAAATGGGGCAAAGGAGACGCTCAGGATGGTTTTCTGTAAGTAGGATTGCTTCCGCCTGCAAAGACTGCTCAGCGGAGGGTAAAAC
Organism: Perodicticus potto; assembly: GCA_963574655.1. Classification (NCBI taxonomy): domain Eukaryota; kingdom Metazoa; phylum Chordata; class Mammalia; order Primates; family Lorisidae; genus Perodicticus; species Perodicticus potto. Next base: position 21,472 of record CAUYRH010119875.1, read on the forward strand.
GAGGGCTAATCCAAGTGGCTTACACCTTTTTTCAGAAATATTCATGAATTTTTCACCCCAGTCTTCTAAGAACTAATCTCAATTCCCCTTTCCCTGAAACAATCCTCTTACTCCCTAGAGGCATCCGGACTAGTGAGCTCAGCAAGCCATCCCTAGGTTCTGTGGCTAACGTAGGCTAATGAACAGCAACCTTAGGACACAGGAGATGTGGGCCCAATGAAAGGTCTGCATTACTTTTCTCTGAATTCTTAGGATGAAAGTGTATAGGTTTATAATGTACACTATATGTTTGTTTCCTTATGTTTTCATTTCTGTCTTCTCACTGCTGAAAGGCAAGTTTCCTAACCAGCTCTTCCTAGAAGAGTCCACCATCCTGGGGGCAGGCAGATTACTTCTAAGCGTGCTCTTTGAGGGCTTTGCATTTAGTTTCTTTTACTTAATGGGGGAAGAGATATTTCCCTAATACATAGGGCCAGTCACAGGGCAGGTTCCAGATACCCACGACTAACAGAAGGCTTGGGAAGAGGCAGCCAGCTCCCTCCTCCCTAGAAGACCCAGCTCAAGGCCTGGCCCGGTCCTCTCCTCCCCTCTCCTCTCCTTCAGCTTCCTTCCCGTCCTTTTCCTTTGCTTTTGCTTGTTGCAGAGCCACATTAGGGAAGTGATCACTGCATCTATTTGAGAAGTAGTTTCCTTATTAAAAAAAAAAAAAAAAAAGAACACAGCTTACCACACTGAGGAATATCACAGTAGTCAAAAAGTTTTCTTGGATTCGTCGTGTAGCACCAGGGACCATTGACATCACCATCAGGATTCCGGCAGTACTGAAAGCAAGCAGGTGTGTGAGCCATGGCTCATGGTGGGCAGAAAGGGAAAGGGCATAGAGAGCCAGCCTCGGAGGACAGGGGATATTACTGACTCTTCTGGTCCCTGGTTCACTCCAGCAATCTTCTAACCAATGAAGCCTAATGACTATAGATTCAGAAATGTTTATTTCTATGGACTGCACCCTCCAGGGCTCAAGATACAGAAAGACAGTATCTTCCTTTCGTTCCTGTGATATTGTGACTTGCTAAGAAATATATATTTGTTCTCTGATGTGGAACTCCTAAATCCTTTGGAATTGCCTAGGCTGTAGGAGCATCTTTTCTTGTAATGAAACAATTCTTGGTGGACTCCTGGTAGCCTCAGGATGGGGGCTGTTTGCCAGGGAAATCCACTGTGTGATCGGAAGGTTGGAACTTTCTGCCCCACCCTTCAATTTCTGGGGAAAGGCTGAAGGCCAAGCTGATCACCAGCAGCCAATGATGCAATCACTCTTGCCTGCATGGTGAAGAAGAGCTCTGGATTGCTGTCCACGGGGACACAGCTGAAGGGTGGCAGGCCAGGGAGCGAATGGCAGCTCTAAGCCCCACTCACATGCTCTTCCCTGGACATCATCTCTTCCACCTGGTGGTGTCCTTTATAATACATGGGTAAATGTAAGTGTTCCCCTGAGTTCTATGAGCTGTTACAGCAAATTGAATCTGAGAAGGGGCCTGTGGGAAAATAGATTTATAGCTGATTGGTCAAAAGTACAGGTCACGACCTGGAACCTGTGATTGGCAATTGAAGTGGGGGGCCATCTTGTGGGACTGAGCCCTTAACTTGTGGTATTTGACATTCTCTCCAGGTAGACGGTGTCAGGGTTGAGTTAAATTGTAGAATACCCTGCCAGGCTGTCAGAAATATTATGCTGTGTGGTGAGTGAGAACGGGGGGCATGCTTTGATTTTTCCTGCATCTCAGACTTCCCCGCACATACCCCCCCAAGTAAACCATCCCAGAGAGTGCATGAGATTAGGGGGAATCCAGCTGTGTGGGGTCCCATTGTCCCATCAAGAATTTTTCTAGAAAAATCTGACTACAATGTCATGAAGTGTATCTTTGGTCATTAGAACCTAGAGGAAAAATACTAGAAACCAGAAACAGCACCCAACTCTAGAAGCACGCGGAGATGTCACGGAAGGGAAATGAGCGTGACCACACAGAGTCTGCCCCCTGTGCCCACCACACTTCCCGTGTCACTGCCGATCCCAAGCCCCCTGAAATCACTCCAATTTTTTCCTCTCATCCCTACCCTTTTCCCCAGTACCAAAGATCAATCCAGGCTGATTTTCTGTAGCAGGGCCAATTCCGTCTGCAAAGATTGCTCAGCAAAAGCAAAGAGGTCCACATCAAAGTGGCTTACGTTTTCTTCCAGACCTGCCCGTGGGTTTGTCTCTGGAGTGAAAATTCTGTGACTATGGGGCTCCTGGGCAGCCCAGCCCTGGCACGGGGTCCCAGTGACAGTGGTTGCCTTCTTGCCTCGATAGCTTTTGCCGTTCCCAATCATACAGTCTGTAGGAAGTGGAAGGGGGAGGGGGTTAGCACCGCTACACCGCCTGGACCACAGAGCATGCGGCAGCCGCGTTAGGTTTCTCTGGGCTGACACACTCAGTGGTCATGTCCTCAGAAACTAGATTGCTGAGATTGCAAGAATGCTGGCTATTTTAAGAAGTTCCCAGATATGCTTATTGGCTTAGAAATAATCACGTATTTAGGAGGATGTTTAGTTAAACCTTTGGCTAGGACCCCAAGATAACCAATTTCAGGACAAAGCGAATGGTAAGGAAAGCACCCTGCAAGATGTGCACAAGTGCTCAAATCTGCCGTCACCCACATTTTGCCCCACATTACAGCTCTGGCTCCCCCAGAAGCCTCCTTCCACATGGAAGACCCTCCATTGGAGACCCTTTTAACATGAAAGGCTTCCTCGTCGGGAAGATTTTCCATCCCTGCTCCTCCCATTGTCCAGTTACATCAGTGTCCGGCCAGAGCTTCTCACCCTGTTCAGGAGCCTCCTCGCTGGGAACCTGGGCAGTGGTGGGGGGTGTGGCCGCCACGCTGCCCTGCGTGTCCAGGCACTTCTGCAGGTTGCAGTACTCCCACCGCACACTGGGGTCAGTGGTGTAGCACCACGGGCCTTTGTCACCATCCGGGTTCCTGCAGTAGTTCATTTCCAACCGACTGCAAATTCCAAAACAGTACAGGTCACGAGAGGTGGGAAATCGTCAGCAACCTCTAAATTTGCTTATAACAAAATGTTGACAAGTGACTTTGAAATGTTTCCATCAGAGGCACAGTAACGATCCCCAAGCATAGACAGTCTCTAACTTGTAAACCACTGTCTGAATTTCAAAGACAGATAACAATTTTTTTATTTATTATTATTTATTTTTAATTAAAAAAATCATGAATAAGGGGCGGTGGGGCGCCAGCCCCCCATATACTGAGGGTGGTGAGTTCAAATCTGGCCCCGACCAAACTGCAACAAAAAAATAGCCGGGCATTGTGGTGTTGTGATGGGCACCTGTGGTCCCTGCTACTTGGGAGGTTGAGGCAAGAGACTCGCTTAAGCCCAGGAGTTGGAGGTTGCTGTGAGCTGTGATGTCACAGCACTCTACCCAGGGTGACAGCTTGAGGCTCTGTCTCAAAAGAAAAAAAAAAAAAGATATGCTCCACATAGAAACTGAAATAACACATAAATGTGTAAAAGAAAGTACTAGATTATCCTGCTTCCATGTTCTGTCCAATACTTTTTTTTCTTATTACTAAACTGATACTGGTTTGCAAGTGTACATATGAGATATTTTATGCATATATGAATCTATCCGTGCCCGTCTCTATGTCTTTCTCTGTATGTGATTCTATAGTAATATGTAAGTCGGAATGCAAATATTTCCCCAAGGAAGAAATGACACACAAGATGATAACACTCCCGTGCCAGTCTTCTTCGTCTATTGCCTCACGGTGTAGCTAAAATGTTCTACACGTACAATGGAAAGCAATCTTGGAAATAATATCACTATAAATATGCTATCGGGTAGATCAAGTGGGTTTCGGTTTGCAAGACTTTTCAATGGTGGCCTGGAGAACCCATGGCTTTAGGTTTGCAAGACTTTTAATTGCTGGCCTGGAGAACCAGCCCCCAGGCAGGATGTGGTTTCTGTAGGCCACATTCCTGGGCGAGACATCCTCCTCTCCTGCTCCCAGTCGACCCTCGCTGGCTGCGGCCACTCTCTCTGAGGGAAGGGGATGAGATGAAAGGGCAGAGAGCTGGAAAGGGTGAAGGGAGACATCAGGGTGAAGCAGGGGACCGGAGGGTGTTGCCTGGTTATGAAGGGGGTCAGAGAAACACTGCGTAGAGAAGTAGCACGGCAGGATCCTGGGGTCCCCTGGAGGATGTTGTTCCCCGGAGCTTCCCAAGAACATAGCCCAGCCTCTTGTAAGCCTCAGCCTTGGACCCCTTTCACAATGCACAGGCTTAACCTGTGGCAGGCAGAGCCCTATCATGTGCTAGAGAAATGCAACACCGAGTCAGTGGATGCTGCCAAGAGGTTATTCTATCGTTTCCAGTTTGCATGGGTTCCGATGAGAAGGTATAATTCATTTTTATCACTGTTCCTCTAAATACATGTATCTTTTTTCCTTTAGAATTCTAAGATTCTTCTCTTCTTTGACTTTTGACAATTTAACTATCATGCACCTAAGTAAATCACGCAATTTTATTTTTAAAATTCTACTTCTGATTCACAGAGATTTTGAGTTTAAAAATTTCATTATAGAGTACCCTTTATTACAGAAATATATTATTCCTACTCCTAAAGCACGGCATTTCTGGGATCTCTACTGAGCATCCAAGATTTTTACTGAGGTCTCTCCTCTCTGGATGGTGAGAACTCAAGTAGGTCCCCGTGCTATGTGAGCTCTGTAACATCCATTTAGCTCACTGCCCCCTTGTAGCTGTTCTTTCCCCAGGAGTTGTCCTTTGTCCCACTTTATTTTTATAATATCTCCTTATGCATGTGCAGTTTTTTTTTTTTTTTGTAGAGACAGAATCTCACTTTATTGCCCTCGGTAGAGTGCTGTGGAGTCACAGCTCACAGCAACCTCCAACTCCTGGGCTTAGGCGATTCTCTTGCCTCAGCCTCCCGAGTAGCTGGAACTACAGGTACCCGCCACAACACCGGGCTATTTTTCTGTTTTGCAGTTCAGTCAGGGCTGGGTTTGAACCTGCCACCTTTGGTACATGGGGCCGGCGCCCTACTCAATGAGCCACAGGCGCAGCCCACCTTATGTATGTGCAGTTTTATATTTTCCTAAAGACTTAAGGAAAACTTTGTGCATATTCCTGGAGCTCCTCGTCTGCACAGGTCCTGTCTCATGATTACACCACCTAGCAACCCCCGTGCCTTCGTCATCTCCAACTCCAGTCCCTTCCTCAGTTCAGCAAGATGTGGAGGTCTGCTTTGGCGCTATCTCTTTGCACCTCAGTTCCAAAAGTGTTTCTAGGAAGAAAGCCAGGGGAATAATGGCATCGATCACAAGTATTTCCCACTCTGAATGAGCTCAGTCCTAGGCTGTCATTTATCCATCATGTGAAAACACTTTCTCTGTCTATTTTACCCTCTTAATGGCACAAAGGCTGGTCCGGTCAGACTCATGCTTTCGTCCCTCGGCTTGCCCTTCGTACTTCTCAGCACCTGTATACTTCTGCCTCCCACCTGCCTTCCTGCTTTTGCTGCTAATGTCCTGGCACCTCCTATCCATTCAGACCAGTAGTGCTAAAGAACCAGTGTGTTTGGCTAAGTCAGTGTGTGTGTGTGTGTGTGTGTGTGTGTCTGAGTGTGGTTCAAATCTTGACTTGTAGGCCAAGATCAAACTGGTAAACTTTTCTTTGCAGATGGCGGCTGAAATGGTAGAATTGCCTAGTTGAAAGATTGCATGGATCTGTAGTGGGGACCATGGCCTGGTACTGTTCCTAAGTGCTGGTTCATTTGTTCTGACCTTTCCATTCATGTTCCCTGGGCACCTCCCTCCACGTATATCGCAGGTTTCTACGAAATGACTCAGGCAGGACACCCAATCTCTAATTTCCCTTCTCTCAGAACTTGGGCTCCAAAGCAGGATCCTGCACATTCTGCCTCACCCTGTGGACCTAAGAGAATTGTGGTCCTAAGCAGTTAACTTAAAACCTGGCTCTTATAACGGAAATGTAAGTTAGCTGCCGCTCCTCTTATGATTAAATTTAAAGACATACGCATTTGGATAGTTTTGTGGGGTCTTTTCATGCCGATGTGGCGTCATAGACAACCAAGATTGACATTTCCTTCCTGTGATAGTGGTCGATGATGTGCCCTGGTAACTCTGTCCGTTGCCCTGGTAACAGTCCTGGACAACAGGGGTTTCCTCAGGGGGTGCTAAAATTAAAATAGAAAAAATTAAGGTCAGTAATGGCTGGAACAGAGAAACGTGTGAAGAAATTTATAACGCAAATAGTTAATTAATCTCTGGGAATTATCACTGTTCTCTTTTCCATATTAACAGAGAGGTGGATATCCCAGAGGGAAAAAAAAAAAAGAAAGCAATAAATTCATAACACTCTAGAACTTTAACAAGCTAACTTTCCTTGGAAATATTTAATTTAAAATTCAGAGAAGAAATAATCAAGTCAGAGAGAGTGGCTGTCAGTGGCTGTCAGGGTCAGTCATGCCTGAAACCTTTCCACGTTTCCCCCGGTCATTTTCTCACCCAAAGCCAAAGGCTTAAGCTTCTGGGGGATGTGGGAGAAAATGGTCCTGTGTCTAGACTGAAGGCAAAAATTCATTGTTTCTCAGATGGGGTAGAGGCAAAAATCATCCCCTAGAGGGGAGACAAGGAACTCTCTGGCATCCAAGACGGTGCAGTGGCTCCAACACAAGTCGACTTCTCTTCCACTCAAGGCCCAGCCCAGAGATAGGAACCATGAGAAGCAGAAGCACAAACTCTCCGAAATCAGGCCTTTCAAAGCCCAGGTTTGCACAGTCTGCCTCAGACTCTGGTGGGCCAGGGAGACAGAGCATGTGCCCACGTCCACTGAACACTGAGCATTCAAGGACAACCAAGTGGAGCGACATCCCCGCTGGGGTGCAGGCACTCAGTGAAGACTCCGATCCTAGCATGGTTTAGCAACACAGAGAAAACACTTCAGCACCCCAGAGCCCACTCTCAGCACCAGGGCCCAGCTGCCCAGCACTGCAGGAACTGAAAGCCTATGCTTCACATCCTGTCCAGGGAGCCCTGTTCATTTCACCCGCTGGCTATATGGACTCAGCGAGCCACACTACCTATGGGCAAAAGCAGAGGAGGGCCCACATCCAGGTAGGAAGAATACCTACTCCAGTCTAGCCTAACGTGCTGATCACACTCCAGCATTGGATTGAAACATTATCGGACGCACCAAAAAGAGCATTGAGAAAAGTCCCTATTGAGTAATAAGGCAACTAGTCTTAAAGATGACTATATCTAGAAGCTGTAAGACTGGGATTGTAAGGTAATCATGGTTTAAATGTTAGAAGATGGGAAAGGTAGACAGCGTGCATGGATAGATGGAGAATTTCAGCAAAGACATGGAAAATCTAAAAAAGAATATAATGAAAATGCTAGAAACAAAAACCATGATAACAGAGATGAAGAATTCTCTCAGTGGTCTGATCAGCAGGCTGCACACAGCTGAGGAAATATTCTGTGAACCTGAAAATATGTCCATAGAAATTATCCAGACCGACACCCAAAGAATAAAAAAGAATGACTGAAGCAATAAAGCAGAGAAAGCATTCAAGCGTTATGAAACGGTATGAAATATCCTAACACTTGGGCACTTGGAGTCCAAAAGGGAGGAGAGAGGGAGAGAGAAAGAGAAGGGAAGAGAAAAGAGAGAGGTAATGACTAAGAGTTTTACAAAGATAATGAAAATCATCAATACAGAAATCCAAGAAGCTCGGACAATCCCAAACGGAATCAGTTAAAAAATGAATGAAAATTAAACACACTTATATGCACCATAGCCAAACTTCTGAAAAGCAAAGATGAGAGAAAGTCTTAAAGGCGGCCAGAGAAAAAAGAAATACTGAATATGTGGGAACAAAGGGAAGACTTCTAGTCAGATACAGAAGACAGTGGAGTATTATCTTTAAAGTGGCGAAATAAATAAAACTGTCACCTTACTACCTTTATCAAGCAAAAATTTTTTTTTAAACCAAAGGCAAAATACTTTCCAGATATACAGAAGCTAAAATAGACTTGTATGCTAACGGTTACGTTTTTGCAGAAGGCACATACACCTGATGGAAAGCTGGATCTACACAGAGAAAGGAGAAGAGCACTAGAAATGGTAAAATAAATAAGTAAATAAATAAATAGGTAATATTTTTATTTATAATCACTTTTAAACACAACTGACCATTTGGGTCAAAAATAATATCAATGTATTGGGAGATTTACTACGTAATATAGAAGTAAGCTGCCCTCTTTGCAACCTCAAATGCTTGGGGTCAAGAGATCCTTTTGCCTCAGCCTCCCAAGTAGCTGGGACTACAGGCATAAGCCACCATGCTCATCTGATTTTTCTGTTTTTAGTAGAGATGGGGTCCTGCTCTTGCTTCAAGCTCCTGAGGTCAAACAATCCACCTGCATCGGCCGCCCAGAGTGCTAGGATTACAGGCGTGAGCCACACTGCACCCGGCCGTAAGGTGCCTTTTGAAAGGACGATGGTACAACATTTTGGGAGGAAGGAAAAAGAAGCATAGAGTTGTAAGGGTCTTATATCATATACCCATCAACCAGAATAACATTACTTGAAGGTGGAATGTGACAAGTTAAAGATACATAGTAAACACCAGAGAAAATGCTACTTTTGCTATTAAAGCTGATTTAACTAATAATGATGGAGACAATAGGCAATCATAAAAAATCTTCCATCCAAATGGAGGCAGAAAAGGATGAAGAAAGGAACAATGCTCAAATAGGAGAGAGAAATAACTTGATGGTAGATTTGCATTTAACCATTTGAACAATTACATTCATGCAAGCAGTCTCGACATCTCAATTATAAAACTGAGGGAAAATGGCCGGGCATCGTGGCGGGCACCTGTAGTCCCAGCTACTTGGGAGGCTGAGGCAAGAGAATCACTTGGGCCCAGGAGTTTGAGCTTGCTGTGAGCTGTGATGCTACGGCACTCTACCTAGGGCGACAGCTTGAAACTCTGTCTCAAAAAATAAAAATAGAAACTGAAGGAAAAGATATATCATACAAATACTAGTGAAAATAGAGCTTCAAAGACTGTATTCACAGAATCAAAAATAGATTTCAGAACAAGAAGTATTTCCACAGACAAGGAGAAGGATTACATCATGACGAAAGGGTCATTTCATCAAAGAGACGTAAATGTGTATGTGCCTAACTATAGTTTCAAAATATCGAAACCAAACAGAGATAGAGCCTAAGAGAAATAGACTAATCTACATCTTCTTTTATTGTTGGGGATTCATCGAGGGTGCACAGAACCAGGCTACACTGATTGCTTTTGTTAGATAAGGACCCTCTTATGTTTGTGTCCCACCCCCAAAAGGTGAACCACACCCTTTGACCCCCACCCCCTCCTTCCTTCCCTTTCTCAGCTCTCCCCATTCCCCACTCTCCACTGTGTACTGGGACCTTAATTGTCCTCATATGAGAATTGAGTATATAGAATTCTAACTAATATACATTTAAAGTTGGACCTGTCACCATTGATACCTAATCAACAGAATAGGAGACAGAAAATCAGGATACTCAAGAATAACACGAACATTCACCTTGACCTAATTGACCTTCAGAGAACATCCGACCCAATGACAGCAGGAGTCACGTTCTTTTCAGAGCACAGTGACCATCCACTAAGTTGACTATATTTTGAGCCATAAAGCAAACCTCAACAAATTTAAAATAATGGAAATGGTAAGGAGCATGTTGTCTGTGCACAACATAATTAAACAAAGCCACTGGATATTGTGACGAGACCGCTGGGAGCATTAAAATCTGGAGGCTGTCTGGGCCCTCAGTAGCTCCCACACGTCCCTTACCTGAGGCGTCCACATGTTCCACGGACGTCTGAGAGGCATCACAGGATGGCACAGCACAGTACTCCCACCTCACCGCACTGTCGGTTGTGTAGCACCATGGGGATGTTTCTCCATCTGGGTTACGACAGTAATTTTCATCCAGGCCTCTGCAACAAAAAAGTGATTATGAGTTTGGCTTCCCGAAAAGGCTAAGGAATCAAGGTGCACACATGTCTGTTAATGGTGCTGTTGGTGCATATCCAGCTGATAACATAGTGGTCTAGAATTACACAAACCGAGTAGCAGGGGCCAGAAGGAAGCGTTAAGCAGACTTGGATTTCACAGGATTCCTTAGAATCATGGCCCAGATGCTTCTCTTGGGTAAATGGTTGAAATATATTCATTGGCCTTGTGTAGCTAAGTAAGATAGGCCTTTGTCTGTGTGTCCAGCACTGTGCTACGTTCTGGGACTACAAGGGCGGTTTCCACACTGCTCCTACCTCTATGGGTAGTATACATTCTGCTGTGGGATTTAAGTGTTACGGGGCAGTGGTTCTCAAAACTTAGAGTGCATTCAGTTGTCAAAACACATTGCTGGGGCCCATCCCTAGAGCTTCTGAGTTCATAGGTCTGGAGCAGAGCCCAGGAATTTGCACTTTTAACAAATTCCTGGTGACGCTAATGCTGCTGGTCGGGGAAACCAGAACTGGTGGGGGGAAACAGGCTGAATTTCACTTCCCTTGCTTATGGGTTTTCAGTCCAGAACACTTTAATCCTCAGTTCCTGTGGGAACTAAAACTAAGGCAAAGTCAATGTGATGTCACACTCCATAGCAGCAGAGAGGGAATGAAGCCAGAAGGGACTCACTTGCAGGGGAAGTTGTCGGGCGTCCGGTTGTGTTTGTGAGGGGTTTGCTCACTCCAGCGCTGACACGTGTGCCCAGACACAGTAACTGCCACCTTTCCACGGTAGTTTTCACCTCTCCCCTTCAGACACTGGTAAGTTGGACCAGAAGATGGTGGGGGTGTTGCTTAGATGGGAAAATAAACTACAATTAATATTTTTAAAATAAAGAATGCACAGGAGGGTGCTAGGGGAGAACACAGGCGGGCTGCGCTAGTCTCTCTCCGTCTCTGCTCGGCCCATCTTGGAATCTGGCACTTGACCATTGTTTAGCATTTTCAGCAGAAATCAGTTTAGCAGAATCTACATCTGTGAGCTCCTTTCATGAGGAACTCCTCCAGAAATCGGGCCTTGGGGTGATGCTTCTTTCTACGCTCAGTTCTTCATCTGTGGTGACTATCAATCTGTGTCACCCCCACCACATAGGCTGACGGCCCAAGACCTTTTGTGAAGAATAAATTATCCACTGAGTAAACATAACCCAACAACACCCAGCAGCCCATAAAGCCAAACAGCAGGGGAAGAGTGCAGGAAGGAAGGTACACGACATCTGCAAGGAACACGGTGTGCACCCAGAAATCAAGGGGAAAAAAAAGAAGGTGGGATGACCAAAGGAGAAACTGGTGTGTCTGCAAAGACGGGGACTATCCGAGGGGCTTCAGCTCCACCGAGGACCCTTGTCAGAGCAAACAAAGGGAAGCCAGCCCCCACTGGCTCCTTTTTACTGTGAGGACGGTCTCTGTGTAAACCTCTAACCCCTTGCCTCCTGTTCTCAGAGAAGGAAAAGACTATAAAATTGCCTTTTCCACGACACTTTTGCTACGTTTCCTAGGTCGACCGGTTCATCTTCCAAACTCTCTTCCCCTGCTGCGCCCAACGTGGACATCCCCCAAACTGGACATCCACAGACACTCCTTTGTGAGCAAAGCAACAAAGAACTCTGGTTGATAATGAGATGTGCCCCGGAGAGCGTGGGTCTCATTTCCCCACAGCACAGAGAAAAGCAGACTACAGACACCACCAAGACCCCGTCTCTGATGGGGGTGGGGTGGGAGATGTGACAGCGGAGGCTCTGACTGATGACCTACGGTGACCACTAAATTGTTTTGAGAGAACAGGAACATCCCCCTGCACTCGCAGGCCACTTTGCTTTCCCGTCCCGGGGACGCCGAGTACTCACTGCAACGGGGGATGTCACAGAGCTCCCAGCGCTTGTTGGGGTTGGTGGTGAAACACCATGGGCGGGGCTCACCGTCAGGGTTCCGACAGTAATTCATCTTCAAGTTCTTGTTTGGAAATCTGAGTGGGTAAGAGGATTTTTAATAGCACTGAACATTTGCATTCATGGATGAAAATCTTTTCAAGTAAGCAAACATTGAGCACCTGCTGTGTGCCAGGCACAGTCAGGCACCGAGGTAACCACATGAAGGCGGTTCTCAACGAAGGCAGACTAGCTCAATATTCGATATTGTTTTTTTTTTTTTAGAAAATGGGGAGGGGGATTCTCATTATGTTGCCAAGGTTGGCTTTGAACTCCTGTGTCAAGTCATCCTCCTGCCTCCCTGCCCAGCTGCTAATGGGCAGTTTGTCTAACAATTTACATTTGTAAAATATCACTGGACAGGGTCAGTAGCCTTACCATTTGGGCCATCTGAAAAACTGATGTGAGTAAACTCCAGTTATTCAGCTGCAAATGCTAGCGATTTTTAAATACAAAGTACTCAGTACGTAAAGATAGTGAGTGGCCTACAACACTGCCAAGAAGTGGGCACCTTCACAGCTTAAGACTGGTCCTTCTGATCTACGTGGCTCTGGTCCCGCCAGCCCTAAAACCAGGAGGGAAGCCGTGCTCCTGCGGGTGCCTTACAGTGCAATATGGCCCATGAGCCCTCTGCAGAGCAGCATTAGGAGGCGTTTTCCAGTATAGTTAACTGAAATACAAGATGCCCAAAACCACGCTCTAGAAATCATCATTACTTTCCAGAGACAGATTCTTCTTCCTCCTATTTTAAATTCATGATCTGCTTGAAGAATCCTGTGGAATTCATGAATCCTCATTCCAGAAAAATGCACAGATGTAAATACACATAAAATATCGGGATTCACAAAACCCACGATGTTCAACTTGCAAATGAGAGATTAGGAAGCCTTGAATCTCATCAGTATAAAGGGAAAGAAAAGGAAAGGAGTAATGAAGAGGGGGAAATATTTGGTAAATGCATATGCCAGTGGTATATGTGCATTTCAATACAGATTTCAGTGCAATCACAGACACGTTAGGATTTCAATGTGTGTGCAAATCAGCTGGGGATCCAGTTGTGATATAATTCAGTTTCAGAAGGTCAGAGATTCTGCCTTTGTAACAAACCCCCAGGTGAGGTCACCACGCCTGGTTCATGGACCACATTTTGAGTAGTAAGAATGTGCACTTCACTGGTAGTCTTGTGGGAGGATGCCAGCTTTGAAATTCAGAAACAACAGGTGTTTACTTCTGTGGAATTCTAAAATTATGTAAATAGCAGTAAACATCTAACAGAGCTACAGAGTCTTAACCAAGGCGTGTCTTCCCCAGTGAGACTTACTTGGAAGGAATGTATCCATGAGCATGTGGGCTCTGAGAGTCCCAGGCCTGGCATTCCAGTCCAGACATGGTCTTGGAAACTTTGCCCTGGTAATTTTCTCCACTGCAGTGCATACATTCATCTGGGCAGCATGGGGAAGAAAGAGGGAGAGAAAGTTGTTCTAATCATTCCAATGCCAAATAAGCTAGCACTATTTTAGGATTAAAGTGGTGGATTTTTGATCATGCTCATGGCCTTATCAGAGAACAATATTCACCTGACATGAAGTATGAGGGGATGGTTTTTGCTTTGCTAAATTATTCAGAAACCGAAACTTTGATCTAAAATTATTGAAGTCACATGGTGAGCAGGGTAATAGATTAGTTAAATTTTTATGGGGACATAAAACAGGACAGAGTTAACACCAAAATGGCACATTTAGGACATTTACAGGCCAAATGACCTATAACATAGTGTACAAATAAAGGATCTCATGGTTCAAAGAAATAAAAGTGAAGAGAATTGAGTTGTCACATGGTACAATGTCACATAAATCCTACCTTTATCTGTTCCTCCTTGTCCTAAAAACATAGACAGAAATACAACATGAAGGAATCTTTTCCTTACGACATTTTTAACTTTTTTAGCATTGATGTTTAAGGGACTATGTAGCATACGGTTAGTCCATTAAAATAACAGATTGCTGATTTGAAAACCGGTTTGTTGCTTAGCTTCGACTAACCATCTAACCTACCAAATTGTGTTTATTTGAATTTTATTGATTTCATAGTCTTAATTATTTGATTGCACATCTGTCTGGGGTTTTATATTGTGTAAGAGTTTTAAGCGTAAGACCCTGTGTCTAGAGTTTAGACCTAGTTTTCTATTTGAACATGTGGGAGTAACTTTTTATTTTTTGATACAAGGTCTCACTCTGTTGCCCAGAGTGGACCACAGGTCCAGCTAGGACCACAGGTATGCACTATCATGCCTGGACACTTTTTTTATTTTACTATTTTGTAGAGAAAGTGTCTCCCTATGTTGCCCAGGCTGATCTCAAACTCCTGGCCTCAAGCAATCCTCCTGCCTCAGTCTCCCACAGGCATGAACCACTGCACCTGGCCTGAAGTAACATTTTCATAAAAGTAATTCAAGTCAATACTGGGGGTCTGGGCAAATTTTTGCTCCTTTCCAAGAGGCAAGTATATCGCTCAATTTCATCATGTCTGGTACCACTTGATTATTAATGATCACCCAGAGGGAAATGGCTTTGCAGCAAATTACTTTCCCGGTGAAAGGCAGACATGAAAACATTTTCGAGGGCCGCTCCTGACCTTCACACTCAGGAATGTTGCAGTAGTCGAATCTCTGTTCTGGGTCTGTGGTGTAGCACCAGGGCCCCCGCTCGTCATTGTCTGGGTTCCTGCAGTAGTTCTCCTCCAGCCCCTCTGAGGGGTATGCAGCAGGGGAATACCTGTGGACGGAGAGAAGCACTCTGACTGTATTCTGAAAATCAGCAGGCTCTCAGCAAGGCGGAACGAGGCCCTCTCTGTTTCCTGAGCCAGGTTTACGTTTCTGCCATCCAGATGCATTTCAGCTGTGCACCGTCACATCTGTGCTGGCAGCTTCTCAGCTTCTCCATCTATAGGCTTCTCCCTGGCACAGCAGCTAATGATACCATTGTTACTGTACTGAGTTTTAGAAATAGAGCCAACAGTTTTGTTGCATGGTCACCAGACATACACAAGCCTCCAAAGCCAAGACTCAAATTCTTACTTCATTCCAAATGCCCACTGGCAGCGGTCACCCTTCTCTCTGTAAAAATCTCAGTGGTTAATGCCATTCTGTTTGTGTGTGTGAGCTATGCACAGGAAATGCACTAAAATCTTTTTATATCCTCTCTCTTTCAGTCTTCATTAAAAAAAAAAAAAAAAGGCTCGGCGCCTGTGGCTCAACAGGCTAAGGCACCAGCCACGTACACCTGAGCTGGCAGGTTCGAATCCAGCCCGGGCCTGCCAAACAATGATGGCTGCAACCAAAAAATGGCCGGGCGTTGTGGCGGGCGCCTATAGTCCCAGCTACTTGGGAGGCGGAGGCAAGAGACTCGCTTGAGCCCAGGAATTGGAGGTTGCTGTGAGCTGTGACGTCACAGCACTCTA
>CAUYRH010119880.1:0-22929 GCA_963574655.1 Perodicticus potto
ACTTGAATTCTCTCCCTCTACCAGGAGCTTTAGTGTTTTCTGTATTCTTTTCTGTAAATCAATTCTGTCTTACCACTGGGGGGTGGGGGTGGGGGAAATAATGTAATGAAGAATAATAAAATACATGTATTTAAAAAAAAAGAAAATATTTCAAATGGTATATACCATTTGAAAACATTTTTATATACCATTTCAAATGGTATATAAAACCAATATTGTATATATTGTACCCCATGATTGCATTAATGTACACAGCTATGATTTAATAAAAAAAAAAAAATTCCAGAAATAGACATATGTCATGGAAAAACACTGGCTCCCTCATTTCACAGGAGTTTTTTCAGGTTTCCTAGAGCAGCTCTGTGAAATATGCCAGGATTTATTTGGGGAATTTTTACTGCATCATCCCCTGTTCCTTATCTTCATCCTCATCTCTCCGGGGCTGTATTTCAGTGAATGATTTCTTCTAAAAAAGAAATGCAAAGCCACAAACTCCCAGCTTGTCCCGTCTTTCTCAGACTTTCCCTTTATTAGCAGGGACGCCACTCTCACCCCACCTGGGGACAGTCCCTCTTCTCCGTCCAGCCACACCTTCTTCTGAATTAGACTATGCCGTTCCAAAAATACTGTATCAACGCCTCCTAGCACAGTAGTGAAAAATGGAGACTTATTAATGATTTCTTGTGGGGAGGGAGCAGGAATGAGGGAGTTCCATTGTTTACATGGCACACATGATGGCAAAAAAAAAAAAAAAAAACCTTCACTGAAATAAAAATCACCTTTAAAGATGTGTTTCAATGCCATCAGTCACCAAGCACATTTTCTTGTGCCTACCTAGACTTCCCTCCGCAGTCAGGGCACGGCGACCAGCCTGGGGCCTTCCAGGCAGTGATTTCACTCCTGTTCTCCTCCTCTCCTGCTTCAGCTGACCCTAACACAAAATTGCAAGTCTGGGATACATCCTTCTTAGGAAGGAGTCTGTGAGAGGATCCGAAATAAGAATTGTTTCCTGTCACACCACAGCCACAGCTGTCACTGTTGAATTCATTCTGCTCAGACTCTGTCTAACGTGTGACTACATTTCTCCTCCTCCTCGCTCCTCCTCAGTTTGACAGTCCTTGTTTTCTTCTCCACAGTTCTTGCTTCTTCTTTGGCTTTTATTATTTTTATCTCCTTCAAACTTCCATAACTTGCCTTTGCCCTGCCCTCTGTAATAGAGGGTGGGCCAGGGGGTGGTGGCAGTGGGGCTGGGGAACAGGGTGCTAGGGGAGGGCACAGTCTCAGGCTGGCTTTCCACATGCAGAGTCTGAGACGGGGCTTGGGTGCATGTGATCTGATAAAGGAATGCCTCAGAAAAAAGCATGGAGGGGGTGGGAATGAAGCAGGAAAAGAAAAGGGAAAGAGCAAGCAAGGATGTGGTCTCCCAAATGGCCTGATCCACAGGGAGAGGGCGCTGGCGCGCAGAGCCAGTCAGTTGCTGGCTACGTGTTGTCCTGAAGATGTAGGGCCCCGAGTGGCCCAGGGCCATGTCGGGCAGAAAGGAGGCAGCAGGGAGCACCAAGCAGCCACCACTCCCCATGGCAGGGGCACGGTGGGCACAGCTAAGGGGTATGGTGGGGCAGCCCTCGGCTCACTATAGAAACTGACATCTCTCAGGGAGTGGCCGCCGCTCTCAGTGATACGTGGCCAGCACTGTCCTCTCAAATGGTCTTGGATTTTCTCATTGAATCCTCACACGGGATTAAATGAGAAAAAGGAGAGAGGGCAGGCAGGAAGGGCAATACATACCCTCTGTGTTCCCGCTCCTGACCCCTGGAAGATGTCTCTAAGCAATTGCAACACTGTTTAACACTGAGTCTAGATGTCACCTTATCATCTGTCGGCTCAGTACTCCACAAAGCCAAAAACTATTTGTCAGACATGGCACAAAGGAGAAAATCAATTCTCCATCCTATACTAGTCAAAGTTAGGCAATTTCGTCTGTAAGGATAAAGGTTGAAAGAGTCTGGGAATTAGTCACGATAGTATTACACAGAGTGCCCCCCAATAACAGGAACTTTATTTATGAAATGCTGACAAAATATGATTTAGTAGTACCAAGACAGAAGAGCTCTTTTCTGACTGGAATGATCAAGAATCACTATTTGGTGCCAGCTCATGCCTGTAATCCTAGTACTTTGGGAGGCCAAGGCAGGTGGATTGCCTGAGCTCTGGAGTTCAAGACCAGCTTGAACAAGGGTGAGACCCTGTTTCTACTAATAATAGAAAAAATAGGCTCGGCACCTGTGGCTTAACGGGCTAAGGCGCCAGCCACATACACCTGAGCTGGCGGGTTCAAATCCAGCCTGGACCCACCAAACAACAATGACGGCTGCAACCAAAAAATGGCCGGGCATTTTGGCGGGCACCTGTAGTCCCAGCTACGTGGGAGGCGGAGGCAAGAGACTCGCTTGAGCCCTGGAATTGGAGGTTGCTGTGAGCTGTGATGCCATAGCACTCTATCCAGGGTGACAGCTTGAGGCTCTGTCTCAAAAAAAAAAATAATAATAATAATAGAAAAAATGAGCCAGGCATTGTGGCAGGTGCCTGTAGTCTCAGCTACTTAGGAGGTTGAGGCAAGAGGATCACTTGAGCCCACGCATTTAAGGTTACTATGAGCTATGACCCCACCGCACTCTACCCAGGGCAACAGAATGACACTCTGTCGCAAAGAAAAAACAAAACAAAAGAAGAATCACTGTTTTTGGCCAGGCCTGGTGGCTCACACCTGTAATCCTAGCACTCCGGGAGGCTGAGAGGGGTGGAATGCTTGAGCTCTGGAGTTCACCACCAATCTGAGCAAGAATAAGACGCCATCTCTACTAAATAGAAAAAACTAGCCAGATTTTGTGGCATACACCTCTAGTCCCAAATACTGGAGAGGCTGAAGCAAGAGAATCGCTTGAGCCCAATAGTTTGAGATTGCTGTGAGCTATGAAAATGCCACATCACTGAAGCCTGGGGCAAGAATGAGACTATCTCAAAAAAAAAAAAAAAATCACTGTTTTGTGTAAGCCAAAATGCCACTTGCACCAATAATAGCAATATTTTCAGTCACTCCAAGCATCTGAAAAATAGGAAAGATAGATTTTAAACAATTATTTCCAAATTCTCCTTAAGAGAAACAAATTCTTATAATCATTGACAATTTCTAGTTTAATAAGAACAGAAAACAGGTAGAAATAAGTTTACAGCTCATATCCGCCAAAGAGAATTAACTATGGTAGACTATAAAATTCTTCTTTCACTGGGAGATTAGGTGCAATAAAGCCCAGCACATCTTGTCTCGACCGTGAAATAAAATGATCATCTGCTTATCTATCACTTACTTCACACACAGGGCTCACACCAGTAAAACTATGATTTTATAGAGCTATGAAGGAAGACAAAAGCCATAAAACATATCATACACTTTTATAGCTTAAAGCTATGTCTCTCAGAAAGATGAACCAAATATTTACAAACAAGCCCATACCATTATTCTTTTTATTTTCTCAAACTGATGTTTTGCTTTGTTTTTCACAATATGGCAATTCCTAAGGCATTTAGAAGTCAAATTCTAGCAGCTCTTCAGGTATCTGAAACTGAACGCTGTGATCAGAATATCCTTATTAGGAGGAAAATTTTCTGAGTGCTGTTGTCAAATGCCAACTGAGCAGAGGCAGGCCTGAGCTGACAGTAGACAAAACTGCCACCCCTACTCACTGATGCAGCTTAATCCAGCGCCCTTTTTTGTTTCCAAATAGACAAACAGCCTCCCTCCTGGAGTCACACTCACTGTGGGGGCTTCTTTTGCTGAATCTTTGATCTCTTGGCCTCTGAACTCTATTCAGTTTGATGGGAATTTGTTTAACAGCACTATAATCCAGGCACTGGAGAAATAAGAGTTTCCGGGAGCTTATTAGCTAGGAGAGAAACAGACAAGCAAACCGATGATTGCAACGTAGTATATGAGTAAAATACAAGCAGTGGGCATAAACTGTGCGGGAGGATGTGGTGAGGTTAAGCCCACTGTGGGTGAGGGATTGTGGAAGGGCTGACAGAAGAGCTGATGCTTCAACATAATTGAAATGCGTATTATGACTGTATTAAATACCAGCATTGCCCGTCTGTTAATGAGATTTTAAAATACATAAACTACTCAACTGTAAAATAAAACATAATGCCAAAGTTTTCGCATAAGATCATATAGGAAATTACTGCCTATAAGAAATCACACACCTTGACCCTACTGTCACCATGGATAGGTCTCTGATTCCTTCTATCCCTTCAAAGAACTCATCCCTGGAGGAGAAGGAGGTCAGAACATGTGATTGGAACGATGTGGGCAAGAGAATAAAAGTGCCAAGTAATACAGAGAAAAGAAGACCGTCTTTCTTCCTGACTTCAGACATCCCATCTGCAGCAGCACAAGCTGAGGAAAGAAAGATGATTTAACTTTAAATCAAGATTAAATATTTGACTCTGACATGGATATGGATCTGGAAAACATCTTTGGTTATCTAAAAATGATGAGAAAATGTATGGGAACGGCCTTAAATTTCATTCAAGGGCAGGGAAAGAACTAGCCCTACATAATAATAAAGGGGGGATAGTAAACAAAATTAAATTGCCTCATGATTTAATTTCAAAGCTGTCCTTGTTTAAAAGGGAAAAAAAACAAACCCAGGCTTATTCAACATAAGAAACACCAATGAAGTGCAAAATGAAAGAAAACAAAAGGGCGGCACCTGTAGCTCAGTGGGTAGGGTGCCTGCCACAGACACCCAACCTGGTAGGTTCGAACCCAGCCCGGACCAGCTAAACAACAATGACAAATACAACAAAAAATAGCCAGGCATTGTGGCGGGTGCCTGTAGTCCCAACTACTTAGGAGGCTGAGGCAAGAGAATCACTTAAGCCCAAGATTTTGAGGTTGCTGTGAGCTGTAATGCCACAGCACTCTACCAAGGATGACATAGTGAGACTCTGTCTCAAAAAAAAGAAAAAGAAACAAACAAACAAAAGAGAAAGAAAAAAAAAAAAGAAGGAAGAAAAAAAGTTAAAAACCACAGCAAAGGAAATCTTTCAAAAAAATAGAATAAAAAAGAATATTAAGCAGGAGGGGGGGAATAAAAAATTAGAGACTCAGTCCAAGAAATCTAACATCCAATTAACAGATTTCAAAATTAAAAATAGGTGAGAGTCTTATGATCCAGAAATTCTACTTTTGAGTATGTGCCCAAAAGAACTGAAAGCAGGATTTTTTTTTTTTTTGCAGTTTTTGGCTGGGGCTGGGTTTGAACCCACCACTTTTGGCATATGGGGCCACAGCCCTACTCCTTTGAGCCACAGGTACTGCCCCTGAAAGCAGGTATTTAAAGAGCTATTTGTGCACCCAAGTTCCTAGCAGCATCATTCATAATAACTAACATGCAGAAGCACCCCAGTAGCCAATGAGAGACGAATGGGCAAACAAAACACGGCATATCTATATAACAGAATATTGCTCAGCTTTAAATAGAGAGGACAATCTGGCACATGCTACAACACAGAAGTGTCTTGATGACATTATGCTAAGTGAAATAATCCAGACACAGAAGAATAATTAGTGTATGATTTAACCTTGGTGAGTATGATGGTTAATTTTATATTCTGACTTGGCTGTGCTGTGGCACCCAGATATCTAGCCAAATGGCAGTCTAGATATTGTGATGACGGTATTCTTTAGATGAAATTGCCATTTAAATTAATAGACTCTGAATAAAGCAGGTTACCCTTCATAATGTGGATGGCCTCTCTGATTCAGGTTTTTGCCTCCACAATCCTTATTCCTTAAAATAACTCAATCTAATCTCTCTCTCTCTCTCTCTTTCTCTCTGTATATATATACATACACATATGTGTGTGTATGTGTGTGTGTGTATATGCATGTCTGGGTGTGCACACGTCCTGTTGGCTCTGTTTCTATGGAGATCCTTGTGGTCAAATTCATGGAGACAGAGAATAGAATGGTGGTTGCCAGTGGCTAAGGGGAGGGAACACTATCGAGTTATTTTTTAATGGGCAGAGTTTCACTCTTGCAAGATGTAAAGAGTTTTGGAAATGAAGGGTGGTGATAGTAGCACAACAATATTAATGTATTTAAATGCCATGAACTATACACCTAAAAATGATTAAGACAGTAAATATCACACGATGTGAATTTTACAATTAAAAATAACAACAACAAAGACAATTAAAAAAAAAAAACAGGAAATGAGTAAGAGGATATTGTCACACTGGATGAACATGAATCTGGAGATGGGAAAAGACCATGAAGAGCCAGACCAGGGAATGAGAAAAGAGCCACAACCACAGCACACCATTGTGAAATCCCACAACACCAAGGTTGAAAGAAGATTGCCAAAGCTTTGACAAAGAAAAAACACACAGACACATAAAAGGTCACTCACAAAGATTTGGAAACTAGAATGACTAAATCACCTTGGAAGCAATACTGGAATCTTGAAGTAAAGTTTTTTAAATTTTGAAGGAAAATTACCTTCAACTTAGATTTTTGTACTGAGCCAAGGTATTAATCAATTATGAGAGTAAATTTAAGATATTTGTTAGACACAGCGAAGAATGTTCTTCATCTACAAAAGTAAGCAAACGGAGAACCGGACTTAGTATCCACGGACAGGGATCCAGAAGCGTGACAACGAATAGTCCCAAGGACACTGTACAACCAGCCGAGAGGGAGGGATGGGAACTTTGTGGGCTCAGGAAAGGTCTCCAGAGAACAAAGACGATCTGGCACATGATCTGATGATCTTTCCCTGTGTCAAACTGATAGCTCTGTCTCTGTCTCCCTCTCTTTTTCCTCATTCATACATAAATGAATTATTCAAGTATACATAAATATATTTATATAAATATTTTAATATGCTTATATGTACGTAAAAATAAAACAATATAAAAACAAATTAATAGTAAGCCAATTATTAACTTCAGGACAAACGATAATCTTGTACCTAGAAAGGTAAGGTCAGCAGTTCAAAACCCCATCTCTACTAAAAATAGAAGAAATTTTCCGGGTGTGATGAGTCCTGCCTGTAGTCCTAGCTACTCAGAAGGCTGAGACAGAAGGACGGCTTGAGCCCACGAGTTTGCAGTTTGAGCTGGTGAGCTAGACTGAGGCCATGGCACTCTAACCTGGGTGACAGAGTGAGACCCTGTCTCAAAAAACAAAACAAACAACAAAAAAAAACAACAAAGTGCTAAATCCTCATCCCCCATAATAGCAAGTATATGTGTTATGTATAGAACTGATAAATTAAGACACTGCAGTGTCATTTTTTTAAATGGAGGCAGATACCAAAAGAAGTGGATGAAAGAATTAAAAGCATTTACCCCTCAGAAACAAGTCTAGGAATTAGGAATGGGTGAATCCAATAGTTTGATTTGTTCCCCTTAGGTTAATTAGGAAATAAAGCCCCAGTATACAATTTAAATTGAAGTTAAGTATTGCATAGGAGGTACATACCTATTAGAATGATCAAATGCAAACCACTGACAACACCGAATGCTGGCAAGAACGTAGAGCAACAGGAACTCTGATTCATCACTGGAGGGAATGCAAAATAGTACAGCCACTTTAGAACAGTTCCATGGTTTCTTATAAAACCATTACCACATGATCCAGCAGTTGTACTCCTTGGTATCTACCCAAATGAATCAAAACTTACATCCACACAAAAAACCTGCCCAAAAATGTTTAGAGCAGCTTTATTCATAATTGCCAAAAGTTGGAAGCAACCAAAATGTCCCTCACGATGTGAATGGATAAACAGACTGCAGCACCTCTGCTAAAGGAAATGAGCTATGGAGCCATGAAAAGACACAAAGGAACTTCAAATGAAGATTACAAAGCGCAAGAGGCATACCTCGTGATTCCAACTATGTGATACTCTGGAAAAGGTAAAATTACAGAGACAGTTAAAAGATCAGAGGTTGCTGGGGGGGGGTGCAGGGAACACAGAGGAATTTTAGGACAGTGAAGCTATTCTGTATTATACTTTAATGGCAGATACATGTTATTACACATTTGCTAAAACACAACTTGTTTCAGATTATTATGAGTGCACAATTAGGTTATGTTTGCGTTTGTTAGGTAAGGTCCCTGTTGCAGTTGTGCCCCTCACCCAGGAGGTGTGCAGATGCCCTTACCTGTGCCCACCAGGTGAGAGCACACCAATCTCCTCCCTCCTACCTCACCCCCTCCTTCAACTCCCCTCCCCCTTCCCAACTTGAATTAAATTGAGGTTTTTCCCCTTTTTTCAAATTAATATGAGTGTACAAATATTTAGGTTACATTGTTTTCATTTCTAAGGTAAAGTTCAAGTTGTGGTTGAGCCCATCACCCCAGGGATGGTGCTGAACAACCTCACATTGTGCACGTTAGGTGCGATCCCACCAATTGCCCTCCTACCTCCCTGCTTCCCTCTGCCTCCTCTCCCCTCCCCC
The DNA here is from genome assembly GCA_963574655.1 of Perodicticus potto. Lineage (NCBI taxonomy): Eukaryota > Metazoa > Chordata > Mammalia > Primates > Lorisidae > Perodicticus > Perodicticus potto. The sequence continues at coordinate 8,527 of CAUYRH010119880.1, forward strand.
TTGCTAGATTGTGTTTGTGTCTTATCTTACTTGTGGGTATGTAGTTGTTTTTATATTGGTTTCATATTAGTATTGAGTACATTGGATTTTTTTTTTCCATTCTTCAGGTACATTATTCAGAAGAATGTGTTTCAACTCCATCCAAGTAAACATAAAAGATGTAAAGTCTCCATCTTTTCTTATGGATGAATAGTATTCCATGGCATGCATATGCCACAGGTTATTAATCCATTCATGGGTTGATGGACACTTTGGTTGCTTTCACATCTTGGCAATTGGGAATTGAGCTGCAATAAACAATCTAGTGCAAATGTCTTTATCATAAAATGATTTTTTTTCCTTCGGGTAGATGCCTAGTAATGACATTGTGGGATCAAATGGAAGGACTATTTTTTTTTTCCATTTTTTGTGGATTCTCCATACTTCTTTCCAAAGAGGCTACGTTAGTTTGCAGTCTCACCAACAAATATGACAAAGTGCAAGATGAGTGTAAAAATGTTCCCTTCTCTCTGCATCTGTGCCAGCATCTACAACTTTAGGACCTTGTGATGTGGGCTATTGTCACTGGGTTTAAGTGATATCTCAGGGTGGTATTGATTTGCATTTCTCTGATGATCAGGCACTATGCACACTTTTTCATATGTTTGTTGGCTGTTCCTCAGAGACAGTTCTGTTCATGTCTCTTGCCCAGTGCTAGAAGAGATTTTTTGTTCTTTTTTTGTCAATTAATTTGAGTACTCTGTAGATTCTAGTTTTCAACCTTTTGTCAGATTCATAACATGCAAATATCTGCTCCTATTATGAAAGTTGTCTATTTCCTTTGATTGTCGTGTCCTTGGCTGTGTAGAAGATTTTCGGCTTAATTATTTGTTTATTTTTGTTGTGATTGCCACCGAAGTCTTCTTAATAAAGTCTTTCCCATCTCATGTAGAGTTTTTCCCATACTTTCTTCTAGGATTTTCATCCTTTTATGTCTTAGATTTAAATCTTTTACCCATTATGAGTCTATTTTTCTAAGTGGTGAGAGGTGCAGGTCCAGTTTCAGTCTTTTCCATGTGGACAGCCAGTTCTCCCAGCACTCTTTATTGAATAGGGATTCATTTTCCCAGTGTACGTTTTTTGTCTGGCTTATCAAAGATCAGATGGCAATAAGAGACTGTAGTATAACCGAAAGTCTGGCAGAGTGATGCCTTTGATTTCTTTCTATTACTAAGACTTACTATGGCTATATGGGTTTTTTTTCTGGTTCCATATAAAATGAAGAACTATTTTTTCAAGTTCTTCAAAGTATGATGTTGGCATTTTAATGTGGGATTGCACTCAATCTACAGATTGCTTTGGGTAGTAGTCATTTTAACAATGTTGAGTCTTCCCAGCCCAGGTATATTCATCCATTTGTTATATCGTCTGCTATTTTTTTCCTCCGGGTTTCATAATTCTCTCTGTAGAGATACTTCATCTCCTTTGTTAGAAACTTTCCCAGGTATTTCATTTTCTTTGAAGCTACTATACAACACCATTCTTAGTGAACTCTAATGTCAGCTATGGATCTGGGATGATAGTGACGTGTCAGTATAGGTTTGTCCGTTGTTACAGAGCCACCCTTCCTGTGTGGGGATTTTATAGTGAGAGAGAGACTGCGAATATATAGGAGCAGGTGGCGTACAGGAAATATCTGTGCTTTGGGCTCAATTTAGCTTCAAACCTAAAATTGCTTTAAAAAAGAAAGACTTTTTAAAAAATATGTTGCAAAGTTCTGGAAATCCATCTCACAACAACCTGAATATACTTAATACTACTGAACTGTACACTTAAAAGTGGTTAAGATGGTAAATTCTGTGTTATGTGTTTTTACAAGAAAAAAGAGATTAATATAACAACATATGGATATAAAAAATCTAATTTTAAAAAAGCATGTCATGAAAATAAATTATATAGGCATTAATCCCATAGCGGTCTCTATGTAGGGAAGCACGGGGCTGCGGAAAGAATACAGACGTGGGGAGTTCGGGTGCCAAGTTTGAGTCTGCATCTGGGAGTCTTAAGCATTTTGATACCTCTTCTGAGTTCCCTTTCTCCCACTGAAGCACTAAGGAGTTGTGCTACATTAGCATTTGCCCAAGAATGTTTGACAAAACACAAGCCCTACAAGATGATATGTTGGGGGAAGAAATGAATTAATAGTTAAATCACCGTGGGAAGCACAATACAATTGCCTCTTGCAGACTCCAATCTACATTAGCCTTTTCAAAAGTATGTGAAATCGTATAATAAATAAAACTTTACATTTGTTTAATCTGCTTCATCAATCTATCAGACCAGGTGTTCTCCTCACCATTTTTTTCCTTTGAATCCATTGACAGTTGTTTGAAATGGATAAAGAAATATCACCATCAGATAATTTCCAAGATGAACATTCTAAGATTCCTTTGTTATGTAAGAATCCATAGAAATACCCAAACAATGGCCCTTGGCTCAAACAGTGATTGACATGCATATACTTAAACCATTTACTTCCAGGATTCCTTTGACTCTTTTCTTTGGTGCTCTGAAATAACTTCATAAGAAGTCCTTTAATACAGGATTATGACTGTCATTTCAGAAATAAAATTCCCATAAAACGAATGAAAGTTTCAAAGCACAGCTTGGCTCTCCAGAATGGTTTCATCTAAACTTTTTTATGTGGCATAAACTACATAACAGATAAACGTCTTCTTGTCTGAAAATGAACAAACGCGCACACACACCGAGGCACTGACAAAGTCTGATTCAGTGTTCCAACAAACAACACAGCCAACCCAGCCCACCCTTCCTAGTCAAAGAGCAAATCTTCCTCTTCTTTTGACAGGAGCAAATCTGGGTGAAGAAAATGTAATATATTATTTCCTAACTGTAAACTAATTTTCTTATGAATTTATGGACAGAGTTGGTGAGAGCCTCTATGCGTCAATGCCACAATGCAGAAAACTCTTCTCCTTAGAAGCCGAGAAGAGAGAATCTGATTAAAATGCAGTCGGTAAGAAGTGTCCATCATAGATCATCTAGTGCTGAGAGGTGCTCTCGCTTTAATGCCTCGCAAACTGTGAGAGCAGATGTTGTTATTGGCTCAGGGGAGTCATCAAGGAAACATAAATATAAAAGAGCGGTTTTGCAAGAATGCTTAGAGGCCTTGTGGTAGCAGAGGGAGAATGGGTCTTCAAGGCATATCTACCAAGATAAGGCACAAGAGAGAAGTCTGAGTTTAAAACAGTCATCAGCTAGAGAAGAACCTGGAGACCTTGACATCATTAGCAACAACTCAGTGTAGATCTTTCCTGAGTGGGAAGTATTTATTGGTCAACTTACAGTCATTATTCCCAGTTCTTCCAATTAAAATTACATGAAAAATCTAACCTGACAGAGTTAACATTCTATAGGGGCTTGTCTTCCTGAAATCATCACCATAGCCCAGAAAAAAGAAGTCTCCACGTCCAGGCCAATTTAAAAATAAATCGCCATCTGCTACAGCAGGAAAACTTCAATAGCCACAGAACAAAGACACTATTCCAAGGCCATTGTAGAGTCTCTGCTGCATGAAAGAATGAAAAAAAACCAAGCGTCCGCACGTGCAATGGGATTCATAGTTATTCAAACAAAATACAAATATTTTTCACTTGATTAAAGTGAAGTGTTTGGTCAATTTATTCTTGTCTCTAGATTCATAGGTGCACTGTTGACTTGAAAATGATACTTCCTCTAAATTTCATCTTTCCCATGTAAAACATAATAATGTACACCCAATCTTCAGTGGATATAGAATAAACCAATCTGGTAACCTATTGTGTAGATAAAAGTATGTCAAGCAGGAAAGAAAATGGTTAAGATTTTAGTGACTACAAACTAAAAGCCAAAGAGTAGAAAAATTAAAAGCAAGAAGCCAAGCTTTCATTATATGACTTGCATTTTCACCTCTTATACCAATATGTCAGATGGGGCACCAGCCCCCTCTCTCATCCCAAGCCAGGAAACACAGTGAATATGACCGGTGAGAAATACCCTTCAAGGTCCATGACAGCAGAATGTATTGCTGCCATTGGCTGAGGTTTCAAAGTCAAGGGAATTCCTTTTTCACAAAGCTCCTTTGTCCAGGATCCATTGGAATAAATATTTAGGGTTTATATTAATCATGTTTAGCTATCTAGGGAGATTAGTGAATATTTGGATTATTTTTTAATTGAACTTTCTTAAGGTGAATTATACTTTTCTTCAAAAGGAATAGGAAAGAAACTATTCTATTCTCTATATATTTTTAAAGTCTCTTATATTTTATAATGTTCAAATGATTTGGTGCTTTTTTGAAGGGGATCAGAACATGCCAACTCAAAATATGCCACTTTAGAATAAAAATAACTTTGAGATGAAAGCACTTAGGTTCCTGAAATCTCTTAGCTGGCTAAAAGGAGAGCCTTCCAAAAGAACTAATTGGGCCCAGTACTCTGGCTCGTGCCTGCAATCCTAGCACTCTGGGAGGCTGAGGTGGGTAGATTGTTTGAGCTCAGGAGTTTGAGACCAGTCTGAGCAAGAGGGAGACCCTGTCTCTACTAAAAATAGACAAATTAGCCAGGTATTGTAGTGGGTGTGTGTAGTCCCAGCTACTGTGGAGAGTGAGGCAAGAGGATTGACTGAGCCCAAGAGTGTGAGGTTGCTGTGAGCTAACAGCACTCTACCCAGAGCGACATAGGGAGACTCTGTCTCAACAAAGAAAAAAGAAAAAGAAAAAGAGCTAATTATCATTATCCTTTCTCCAGGAGTAACTCTTGTCTTCTCAGAGACTAGGAGTGAACCACACCTAAACAGATATTGTTATAAGGTTATCACATGGCTCAATCTATCCTCCACAGGGTTCATTTATCTTTATAAAAAGTTACTTGTTTTCCCATAAATTCCTTTTTCTTCCCCCTTCTTATGTATTAAAATGGCATATGAGCCCCACATTCTAACCAGCCATTTGAGTAAACACTGAGCACTCCCAGTTGTATGTACTTTGCAAAGGAAATAAATTCTGTTTTTCTCTCTTGCTAGTCTGTCTTTTGTTAGTTTAACTCACAGTTCTTTTTCTCTCCTATATTTGTTAGGCAGAGGTCCAAATTGTGTGGGGGTACACACAGATATTTCCAGCCGATAATATGAACACACACATTTAAAAACTCATACCTCCTTTTGTATGCTCAGGCCTCAAATCCTTCCTTGGATTTGAGGATAAATGTTTAGAATCTCAGATGAGGAAAAAATTCAATATTATGACAGCTGCCTCTGAATCCAAAATTGAGGCACAATTCATCTAGAGCAGATAGGCTTTGTTCAGTGAGCTCTCTCTCTCTCTCTTTTTTTTTTTTTAGAGACAGAGTCTCACTTTGTCACCCTTGGTAGAGTGCTGTGGCATCACAGCTCTCAGTAACCTCCAGCTCTTGGGCTTAGGTGGTGATTCTCTTGCCTCAGCCTCCTGAGCAGCTGGAACTACAAGTGCCTGCCTGGCTGGCAATGCCGACTATTTTTTGTTGTTATTGCAGTTTGGCCAGGGCCAGCTTTGAACCCACCACCCTCAGTATATGGGGCCGGCACCCTGCTCACTGAGCCACAAGTGAGCTCTCTCTTGAATGGCAGCTATTTTAGTGACACAGGTATGAAACGAGAATGCAGCCCTTGTTCTGGGGGAAGATGTAACAGAATCCTGTGGTTTTAGGTACCTCCACCAAAGACCCCTTTGTAGACAGCACTCAAAAGGAGGGGTTGACCACTTTGCATATGGGTCTTGAGACCCAGGAGGTGGGGTGCAGTGGGGAGGATACTGAAGGCCAACCTGAACTGCACCAACCAGTGTGGCCTAGACAGCAGTCCACCGGTCAACAAAGATGTCATTAGCCCCAAAGTGAAATACCTTTAAAGGGCACTGGGAGTTTAGGCTATAGAGCAGGCTCAAATGGAAGGCAAAGGCTGAAAGTTGACCCTGGGGAACAAGAGTCTTGAGCGTCTGTGTGGATCCACTGCTGGCTAAGGATTTGGGTGTGTGAATCTAACCTTGGAGCCAAGACCCAGGACTCCAGCAGAAGCATCTGCAAGGATAAGTGCCGGGAAGGGCATCACCGAGGGAACAGACGGGAGTTCACCAGGCTGCCCAAGATGTTTAACCCCATGATTGAGTGACAGCATCGGAGGCAACCGTCAGCCAGTGGACGACTGGACTTCCCACCTGGCTCTCTACCTGGTATGCAGAAGCACTAATGCTTTGGTCCAGCAGTTCTTGGACAACTGAGAACAGCAGAAGAAAACCAAAGTAGGATTTATTTGCTTTTTCACCAGATAAAGCATGTGAAGATGAAGAGTATGCAGTGATCCCCACCTCCCTATGGAGGGTCTTATCAATTACACCAAGAAAATTATTTGAGCTAATAGATGTATGTCTAACAACTGCTCATTTAAATAAGACCGTTAATCATATTTAAGTAGTGGAAAACTAGTAGTCCTACTCACCCTCCACCCACATGAGGGGAGAAGAAGAGCCACTGGTTTGAGAAAACACCCCATAAATATTTTTTCTTTTCTGGGTATATAGAGATGTCTATTTCAACATTATCAACAAAGCTAAAAAATAACAAGTAAGAAAAATAATCAGAATTATATGTTTCTCTTTGAAGGTCATTTTCACAAGATATGGCACCATTCCCTAAGATCTTTGCAATCTTACAAGTTCTGTTTGTTTAAATTTTGCTTCCAAGGACAGATTAATATTAGCAGAAAACAAGTCAGAAACAGTTACGAATATTAACAAGAATCTCTTTATTGCACAGAAAATCCAGATTGGGAGTCTAATGAATTTCTCCTGTGCTTTATCAAATTAGATTATTTGAATGCTTTCAGTGACACAGAGAGTTCCCTCTCCCCCAAAGACACAGCACAGAGAGGATCTTTCTTTCTCCTCTTCCAGAGCCTCCTCCATTAAATAGAAATATTAGTACTGGCTAGAATTATAAGCAAAAAGAGGACTTCAGGGATCAATTTTATTGGTAGAAAGTGGGTCAGAAATGGATAGAGTTTTACTTAGTAACTATGAAATAAAGAGAATATAATATAGGGGAAAGGGAAAAAAGCTTTTTCTCTACCCTCTTAGGTAACTGACACCCAGAAAATTAAACTGAGGAAACACAAATTAACAGGAGAAAAAGAAATACAAATTTTATTGATGTATATATATGTATTTTATGGAGACAAAGTCTCATTTTGTCACCCTGGGTAGAGTGCCATTGTGTCATAGCTGACAGCAACCTCAAACTCTCGGACTGAAGTGATCCTCTTGCCTCATCCTCCCAAGTAGCTGAGACTACAGGCACCCCCCACAATGCCTCCTACTTTTTAGAGACAGGGTATTACTCTTGCTCAGGCTGGTCTCAAACTCCTGAGCTCAAGCAATCCACCCACCTCAGCCTCCCAGAGTACTAGGATTACAGGAGTGAGCCAATGATGTTAATATTCTTGTGTGCACAATGGTTTACAGAAAAGAAACGAAAATTCAAAGAAGGAGTTAGACTCAGAGGCTTACACACTACTTTAAGAAAGGTTGGTAAATTATGGAGAAATGACTAGATTTTTAAAAAAAGGAGATTTGGGCTTCTAGGGCCAACAGATTGTAGAAAAGTGGCTAGGAAATATATGTGGGGAACTAATGGGAGGGAAGGGTTATTTTAGTAAGATTTGTTTATGCAGACTAATCTCAGCATCAGCTCCCCCATCTTCAGAGATGTGTTGCCTTCCTCAATATGGTACAGGAGAAGGAGAAAATTTATGTCCTATTTTTACTCAGGAGAAGGAGGGCAGAGAAGTCTTCTTGTATCTGTTCTTTCTCAACTTCCTTCAGCTCAAAATGATCAGTATGCCGATACCCTTCTATAACATTAGTTGAGATTACTGTGGGTGTTATGAAAATTAGGTAACCCAAAAATAGTGTAATGGCCTCTAAGTATTTTGAGAAAGAGAGAAAGATTATAGACAAAGAGAGGTGGAGAATACTGTTCTGGAATTTTATTTCATTAGAAGCACTCAAGTTTGTTTGTTTTCATAAGCAGAGAAAGAATAGAAAGGGATAAATTTTGAAAATTTATCTTTATTAGCTCTACCTGGTAACAAGAACTATCCTAAAAGCCTACAAAAAACCAGGTCCTTGTACAAAGGCCATCACATGCCCCCCCCCCAATAAGACCTCTGCAAGGTCACTTTCCCAACAACTGTCTAGCCAACCTTAGGCTGGCACCGCCCTTATTATTGGTCCTTGCAGCCTAAGACAATTATCACAAGACAATTATGTAATCCTCCTCATTTTTCCTTTAAAAATCTTTTTTTGTTGTTTTGATTCTCATTTCCCTGATAGTTAGTGATGTTCAGCACTTTTTTATATATTTGTTGGCCATAATATGTCTTTTAAGAAATGTCTGTTCAGATTATTTACCCACTTTTTAAACTTGATTGCTTACTTACTATTTACTGCTGTTGAGATGTTTGTAGGATGTCTTTTCACTCTTTGTTTCCCTTTCCTGTACAGAACCTTTTTAGTTCGTATAATCCCATTTATTTTTGCCTTTATTGCCTGTGTTTTGGGGTCTTATTCATGAAATCCTTTCCCAGACCAATTTCCTAAAGTGTTCCCATGTTTTCTTCTAGTAGTCTTAGGTCTTTTGCTGAGGTCTTTGAGCCATACTATATTGTTTTTCCTATACAGTGAGAAGTGAAGGTCTAGTTTCATTCTTCTGCAAATGGGTGTTCAGTTTTCCTAGCACTATTGATTGAAGAGACTATTTTCCCCCAATGAGTGTTCTTGGAATCTTTGACAAAAATCAATTGACTATAGATACATGGATTAATTTTCCGGGTTCTCTATAGTGCTGCATTGGTCTATATGTCTGTTTTTATGACAGTACCACGTTGTTTTGGTCACTACAGCTTTGTAATATATCTTAAAGTCTGGTAGTGTAATGCCTACAGCTTTGTTCTTTTTGTACAGGATGGCTTTGGCTATTTGGGGTCTCTTGTGGTTCTACTCTATTTCACTGATCTTTTGTATTCTTTTGAGTCTGAATTTTGTTTATTTCTGCTCTAATCTTTATTATCTCTTTCCTTCTATTAATTTTGGATTTGGTTTGTTCTAATTCCTTGAGATGTATTGTTATGTTGTTTATTTGAAATCTTTCTAGTTCTTTGATGTAGGCACTTATGGCTATAACCTTGCCTCTTAACATGTTTTTACTGTGTCTCATAGGTTTTGATGTGTTGTATTTCATTTGTTCCAAGGAATTTTAAAACTTTCTTTTTTTTTTAGAGAAAGGGCTTTATTTCAGCTGGTGGAGTGGTGGCAGAACCAGAGTGCCAAAATGGCTGTGCTCTTCAACTGGCCCTCCTTTAAAAATCTTTATCTTCATAGTTTACTGTAGCACACATATTCCCATTATAATGCCAATTCTCAAATACATATCATTTCCTTTGAGGGAGTCCCTGTTATTGAAGTTGACACCCCCATTATCAACATTCCCCACCAGAGAAGTACATGTATTACGATTGATAAATCTACACAATGAACTTTTTATTGGAAAATTTGCATACCAAGTAATTGGCCAGGTGAATTCTCCATGCTATTCAAGAGGAATAACTCTTACCATAAATTTCTAACTAAGGAAAGTTCAGTGAGAGCACCGGGTGTAAATATAAAATAATAGCTCTTTAAGTATCAGCTTCTTATCTGTATAAAGGAGCTACCTTTTTTTTTCTTTTTTTATTTTGAGACAGAGTCTCACTTTGGTGCCTTTGGTCAAGTTCCATGGTATCATAGCTCACAGCAACCTCAAACTCTTGAGCTCAAGTGATCCTCTTGCCTCGGCCTCCCAAGTAGTTGAGACTGCAGATGCCACAAAGCCCAGCTATTTTTAGAGAAGGGTCTCAATCTTGTTCAGGCTAGTCTCCAACTCTTGAGCTAAAGCAATCTACCCTCCTGAGCCTCCCGGTGTGCTAGTATTACAGGCACAGCGATCTTTCTTTTCTTATCCAAATGTATAGTTTACAAAAAAGAATTGTAAGCATTGTTGTTTTTTTTTTTTAACCTATCTGCAAAACAGTTAAAACTAACACTTAGTAGCCAGCATGGCAGTGCAAGCCTATAGTCCCAGCTACTTGGGAGGCTGAATTGCATGAGCTTGTAAATTCAAGGTCACAGTGAGCTGTGATTAAGCCACTGTACTCCAGCCTGAGTGACAGAGCCAGACCCTGTCTCTAAAAAATAAAAATAAAAATTTTAAATTAAAAAAATCACAACCCTGGGGGCCAGGTGTGGTGGCTCATGCCCATAACCTTAACACTTTGGGAGGCCAAGACAGGTGGATTACTTGAACTCAGGAGTTAGAAACCAATCTGATCCAGAGTGAGAACCCCATCTCTAAAAATAGCCGGGCATTGTGGCAGGCGCCTGTAGTCTCAGCTATTTGGGAGGCTGAGGGAAGAGAATTGCTTGAGCCCAGGAGTTTGAGGTTGCTGTGAGCTACGAGCCACAACACTCTTCTGAGGGTGACAAAGTGAGACTCCATATCAAAAATAAATAAATTAATTAAATAAAATAAAATAATAAAAAAATCACAACCATGTACCAGAATTACTAAAATGAAGAAGACAAACAATAGCAAGTTTTAACAAGGATGTGGAACAACTAGAATTCTCACTTATCCCTGGTAAGGAGGTAAAATACATACAACCTCTTTGGAAAACTGGATAGTTAAAAAATTAAACATACCCCATAATCCTTTAATCCTAATACTAGGCATTTAAAAGAAATGAATATATGGATATAAATATAGATTCACCTGCAAAGACTTATATAGGAATATTAATAATATAGCACATATACAGAAAAGCATCCAAGTCATAAGGGTGTTGACTGGATACATTTTTAGAGAAAAATAATGTAAACACTATGAAAAAAAAAAAAAAAACAGAACATTATCAACATCTCAGAAGCCCTAGATTTTTCTCTTTTCAATCACCAATCCCCCAAAGGTTACCTACCCTGACTTCAGAGACGGTGGGTTGGTTTTGCCTCTTTGCTGTTTATATAAATGGAATCATACACTATGTACTCCTTCACGTCTTGCTGTTGTTATTCAACTTTGTTTGTGAAACTCATCCATTTTGAGGGCAGTGTGGTTTGTTCGTGCTCCTTTCTGAAAAGTATTTCAACATGTAGGTACACATTTGGCCACTTCCCAGAATAACTGTCCAACAAGCAGAAGATCTACTCAAATCTGTGAGATGCAGAGTCTGAGCTGACACCATTATGAAGGGAATAAGAACGCCACCGTGCTACCCCACCGAGCGCAGGAGGAGGTGCAGGCCCACAATAAATGCAGTCACAGTCCACCTGACAGTCAGTCAAACGGACTCACCCTCTCCTCCTTTCCCCAGGCCCTAAGTGTGTAATAGAGACGGGCATACTCAGCAGCCGAAAGAAGCTTCCCGTTGGATCCACAACCTATGGAATAAGAGCCCTTTTAGAGGGAAAGGCCTTTGACCTTTGGTTCTGCCCCCGGGGAGGGTCTTCCTTTTCCATCATCCCACCCCCCTCGGCCACACCTGAAGTGGAACTGGAGAGAAGCCCCTTCCTGAGGACTGAGAAGCTTTCCTGCCACAGCGGGTTGAGGACCCATGACCATTAAGTCTCAGTGAGTCATGGGCTTCTTGGTCCAGGTGTGCGAGTCCTTTGCCAGATCGACTCCTTTAAACAGACCTCACATATTCTACTTCCTGTCAGTTCAATGTCCCTAACTTTTATATTTTAAGAGTTTTCCTAATGGCTATAATCCTTTGCTTTCTTGTCCTCAAGACATGCTCTCTTCCAAGTTAATTGTGCTTATCTGCTGTTTATAAGGCTTTAGGGGGAGCACTCTGAATTTAATCTCTTTTCCCTGAGTCACTGAAGGGACTTACTCAACTGGAAACATTTAAGCTTGATGCTTACTCTGACACACCTTAGTTCATTCAGCTGTTTTAACATCAGTGAGCTTGACCCTTCACACAAAGCTGAGTTTTAATCAGCTTTTACTGCTCAGAAGCCTTCTTAGTTAGTATTAGATTTTTCAGGTTGAAATTGAAAAGCAATTTCTTCTATCAGGAATAAGTCCCTGAATTTGAGGATTTTCTCTACTCCTTTTCATTCCTCATTGTAAACATAGCAATTCTTTTCTGAGTCCGTCCCTCTCTAATAATAGCTTGTAAATGCAACCAATAGAAACTCACATAACCTTCTAATATTTGGCTGTCCCTTCTCATTACCTAAAGCCAAATTATATGAGATATATGATACTTCTCCCAAGTTACTGCAGGGAATAGTTTTAGCAACTATTTCACCACTGCATAACATGAACATCTTTCCAGCCTCTAAGCCTCATTCACACTCTAATACTTTTCATCCTCTCCCCTTTCAACCTTTGAAAATTATTTTTCTTTTTTGTTTTTTTTTTTTGAGACGAGTCTCATTTTGTCACCCTCAGTAGAGTGCCATGGTGCCACAGCTCACAGCAACCTCAAACTCTTGGGCTTAAGTGATTCGCTTGCCTCAGCCTCCCAAGTAGGGCCTCCAGGACTATAGGCACCCACTCAATGCCCAACTATTTTTTTGTTGCAGTTGTCATTGTCGTTTAGCAGGACCCGGGCCAGGCTTGAACCACCCAGACTCAGTGTATGTGGTCAGTGCCCTACCCACAGAGCTACAGGCACCGAGTCTTTCTTTAAAAATTATATTGTGATAAATTTTCTTGTCTCTCACTTTTATAAAATATCTAGCTCTTAGATCCTTTTTACTGGTTTTTAAATATGTTCAAGTTATAGAAAGCAAAAGCAACAAAAAATCTTCCTTGAGTCAATACATGGGTCACTAGGAAAGTTTTGAGATAGTGTTATGGTCCATTACTTCACTTCCGAGACACACAGTCAACAGCATCCTTTCTGATTCTCCCATGCAAGTTTCAACTCGCTCAGCTCATCAGTATTGCTGGGAGGGCTTCCTTTGTTTCTGTCCATGCAGACTTAATGTTTCTTCATTTTTTGTGCATCTCCAAATTTTCATAATTACCTACATAAATCTGTCTAGCAACGTCCCTATCGTTTCAAATCCTTACCTCGTAGAAACCCAACTTTTCAAAAGTTTTTCTCTGCACTCACCATCCTTGCTTCTTTACCTCTCATTCATCATAACATATTCCAATCTTACTTTAGCCTCTACTAAAACACTGAAACAGCAATTGCTAAGATTATAAATGACTCCACACAACTAAATCAATTGGAAATTATTTTTATCTTAATCCTATTAGACCCGTCAGCAGCCTTTAACACAGACAAAACTGTCATCTCCTGAAATTCTCTATTCCTTGCTGCCGTAGTCCAACCTTCCTCAGGTTTTCCTCTTCTCTGTCTGCACTGTCACCACCTCCTTTGTAGCTGCACCTGTTCTGCCTGCCACAAATACTGGATTTTCTCAAGGCCCAGCATTCTTTTCTTTTCTCACCATGTTCTTTCTTTGAGTAGTTCCGTCCATCTTCCAGCTCCAAGTCCAACCTTAGGGGGTAACTCAGAGATTTATACCTCCTGCCACTCAATCCCAGATGCTTTTATCCAATTGCTTATTTGATAGCTCTATCTGAATGTCTCAAAGGGATGTTTCAAAATGGTTCCACATGTCCAAAACTTATCCCATGATCTTATTCCACAAATCTGGTCCTTTTCCATGGCTCCATACCGCAGCTAAAAGGTATTATCCTCCATTCAGTCACATAAAGTTCATCCCAAGTGATCACTCTTCACACCTAATCTTGCTCAATCACCATATCCAAGTGATGTCAATGTCACCAGAATGCTATGTGTGCTTATCACTGGCGAAAAGTGACCCAGAGCAATCTTTAGACGATAAATAACTAAAAGATTAAACTCAGGTTGTGATTGTGATTCTGGAGTATGTACTGTTTTTTTAATGTGAAAAAGAAATGTATGTGCATATCATGCAATATTTTGCTTTCCCCCTAATCTGTTATTACATAGAGTATCTTACAGTCAATTGTACTTCACAATCAGAGAGGTATTTTTACATTAAAATAAAAGCCTAGATTAAAAACAGCAAAGAACACAACAGTGCATACATACTAAGCTGAGAATCAGAGGTTATGGGTTCAGGTATCAGTACGTCCTCTTTTTTTTTTTTTTTTTTTTGAGACAGAGCCTCAAGCTGTCACCCTGGATAGAGTGCTGTGACATCACAGCTCACAGCAACCTCCAACTCCTGTGCTCAAGTGAGTCTCCTGCCTCCGCCCCCCAAGTAGCTGGGACTACAGGCACCTGCCACAA
>CAUYRH010119881.1:0-19666 GCA_963574655.1 Perodicticus potto
AATAAGACCTCCCTGCACAAGGAAGAAAGTTAGCTGAGGCTGAGCTAGCCCCATAAATCCATAGTGATCCTCGGAGCTTCTGTTTCCCTGGCCTTCTCAAGGTTACATTATTCTATCTTCTTTCACTACTTTAAGATAACCAAGTATTGGCTCGGCGCCTGTGGCTCAACGGGCTAAGGCACCAGCCATGTACACCTGAGCTGGCGGGTTCGAATCCAGCCTGGCTGCCAAACAACAATGACGGCTGCAACCAAAAAATGGTTGGGCGTTGTGGCGTGCGCCTGTAGCCCCAGCTACTTGGGAGGTGGAGGCAGGAGACTTGCTTGAGCCCAGGAATTGGAGGTTGCTGTGAGCTGTGATGCCACAGCACTCTATTCAGGGTGACAGCTTGAGGCTCTGTCTCAAAAAAAAGCTCTGCCCTGCAGGCACAAAACATCTCAGTCTCAGACTCCAGACCCTGGGCAGCCATCAGTGTCTTGCTAAGCTTGATGTATGCTGTTGGGAGAAGAGTGAGCTCACTTTTCTGGGCTCCCACTGCACAGTGTACAGACCAGCACTGTCCAATAGAACTTTCCATGATGGTGGAAATGTTCCAACCTGTCCTGTCCGCTGTGGTACCCACTGGCAACACATGGCTATGAATGCTTAGAATGTGGCCTGTGAGACTGAAGAACTGAGTTTCTATATTTTATTTAAATTTAATTGATTTAAACCTAATAATGTAGCTAGTGATTACTGTATTGGACAGCATTGAATATCCTTCTTAAGAAGAAGCGATGGGGTCTGAGGGGCCGATGGGTTGTAGGCAGCCAACCACAGTGCCCACCAGGCCCATCCTGCTGTCTGATGCACAGAGAAGAGGCACCTGTAAGAACCTGCAGACGTGTTACACGGAGCGTCAGGGTCGGGCAGAGGTCCATGCACAGTGGCAGCCAGTGAAATCAACACGGGCATACAGGTGACCCAAGGAAGCTTTAATTTTGTCAGGAAGTTCTCCCTGCTCCTGTGTCTCAGCTGCTGATGTGACCAATGTCATGAAGCTCTTCAGAGATGCAGTTGGTAATCTGCATCTTACTAACAGAACTCCAGGGCTTCAGGCATGGGTTTTGTGGGAGCTAGAGTACTTCAAAGTGGAGCAGAAGGAGGAATACGTGCCTGACCAGGAGTAGGATGGCAGCATTGAGAGCCCACCCGCTTAGGTGGCCTCTCTGCACGGCTGATGGGCTGGTACCCCTTTCTGAGTGCCCCTCCCTTCAGCAATCTCCAGCTCCCTGACTTGAAGACACCTCCAGGACACGCCTCATTCTGCCTGGTGTAAACCTGCAGGTACCATTTGTGTGGCTCATGATATAAGGATGTGGTTAGCACCAGTGAACTTTTTGGACAGGTGTAAGACGTCCATGCTAGACCTCCTTGAAGCAGAATGGGGGTCAATGTCATTACCACCTTCCCCAGCCCCTGGACTCCAGGCCAGACAGTGAAGAGAACCAGGGAACATGCTTAGGTGTCTCTTTAATATTTTAAAAAAAAGGAATTTAGGTCATTGGTTTTTTCTTCCTAAAACTGACCTCGGGGACTATTCCTTATGCTTCTGCTGAGACAATGGTTGGCCCAGATTCCCCAACCTCTGCAGAATCACTGCTCCTACCCCATGTGGTTTCTCATCCTTTTTCCCCTTCTGTCTCCCAGCCGTCTTTATTTTACAATATTCTCGAGCACACAGCTGTTCCCTCCGGACTTTTGAGCACCTGCTCTGCTTCAGGAGATCTTAGGCTGAGAACACAGGAACAGGCCAGTGGCACTAAGTAAATTCAGGTGACAGGTTCGTTGGTAAACATCAGGGGTGGGAACAGCTACACCACAGTTACACCCAGTTGGACTACAAGAAATTGACTTTTTATTTTTACTTTATTTTTTATTTTTTTTATTTGAGACAGAGCCTCAAGCCGTCGCCCTGGGTAGAGAGCCATGGTGTCACAGCTCACAGCAACCTCCAACTCCTGGGCTCAAGCAAGTCTCCTTCCTCCTCCTCCCAAGTAGCTGGGACTACAGGCGGCTGCCACAATGCCCAGCTAATTTTTGGTTACAGCCATCGTCGTTTGGTGGGCCTGGGCTGGATTTGAACCCCCAGCTCAGGTGTATGTGGCTGGCGCCTTAGCTGCTTGAGCCACAGGCACTGAGCCAAGAAACTGACTTTAGAAGAGCTTCCTTTATTTATTTATTTATTTTTGAGACAGAGTCTCACTATGTTGCCCTCGGTAGAGTGCTGTGGCCTCACAGCTCACAGCAACCTCCAGCTCTTGGGCTTAGGCGATTCTCTCACCTCAGCCTCCCAAGTAGCTGTCCTGTTGTGTTTTCTAATTTGAGGACTAATCATTGCTAATTGAGAACATGTTTGTAACAGGTCGTATCTACCTGTGCCTGAGGTGCATCTCCGGCACGTGCCCAGTCCGGCGCCCTCAGCCTTAGCTTCTTCCGAAGAGCTTCCTTTTAAACTCCGATTTCAGTGTAGGAGACTGCACCTTCATTGTCTCGAGGACTGCTTGGGTCTTGTGCCTCCTGTAGGGATGGCAGAGACTGCAGGAAGCCCCCCATCCCTCCACTGCTGCGGTCGGCTGGGACTTCTGTATGGTCATCTTGTGCCTCATTTGCATTGTTTTCATCAGTTTATTTGTTTTTGTTTCCTTTTTTGCTGTAAAGGTTGAATTATTCACACATAAAATAAGAATATCCTTATTAGAAGGAAAATCCCACCAGGCAGCAACGCAGATAAAGTTGAGTTTGGTACCTGGTGAGGGAGAACCACGGCACTCAGCAGGTCTCCAGACAGAAATTGAGAGGGCAGAAAGGAGGGAGTGCGGCAAGTCAGGCAGGAGCCAGGTCCAGGCTCTGGCCGGCTTTGCGGTTGAGCCCTTCTCTGTGATCCATCCATAGGTGTTGTGCCGCCAGCAGAAGCCTGGTTTCCAGAGTGTTTGGGATGGATGGCATGACTCCGTCAGGCTTAGCTGTGGTGAGGTTGTGGTGACAGTCCCTGGGTTGGTCCGCTTGCCAGCCTGTTTTTACTCTCTGCCTCTCTCCTCCTCAAGTGATAGCTCCATGACCTTGGGTGAGTCTCATTTGTCTCTGCCTCAGTTTCCTCATCTGTAAAGTGGGAGTGATGAAAGTATTTTCTTCATAGTTTTTATAAGGATTAAATGAGTTAATCTCTGAAAAATACTTAGAACAATCTCTCTCTCTTTTTTTTTTTTTTTTTGAGACAGAACCTCAAGCTGTCACCCTGGATAGAGTGCTGTGGCATCACAGATCACAGCAACCTCCAATTCCTGGGCTCAAGCGAGTCTCTTGCCTCTGCCTCCCAAGTAGCTGGGACTACAGGCGCCCGCCACAATGCCCGGCCATTTTTTGGTTGCAGCCGTCATTGATGTTTGGCGGGCCCGGGCTGGATTCGAACCCACCAACTCAGGTGTACGTGGCTGGCGCCTTAGCCTGTTGAGCCACAGGCGCCGAGCCTCTTTTTTTTTTTTTGAGACGGAGTCTCACTATATCACTCTCAGTAGAGTGCTTGGCATCACAGCTCACAACAACCTCAAACACTTAGGCTTAAGCAATTCTTTTGCCTCAGCCTCCCAAGTAGCTGGGATTACAAGCACCTACCACAACACCCGGCTATTTTTTTTTGTTGTGTTGTTGTTAGCTTGGCGCCCGTAACTCAGTGGTTAGGGCACTGGCCACATATACCGAAGTTGGCGGGTTCAAACCCAGCCCGGGCCAGCTTAACAATGACTATTGTTGTTGTTATTTAGCAGACCCGGGTGAGGTTTGAACCTGTCAGCCCAGGTTTATGTGGCCAGTGCCCTAACCACTGAACTACAGGCACCAAGCCAACAATATCTTACCAGTAGTGAGGTAGTGTTCTTAAATGTTTGTTGTTGAATTTATTTCTACATACGTTTTATATTTGGCACAAAGGGGATTTTTTTTTATTTTAATTTAATTTTTGTTGTTTTGAGACAGACTCTCAAGCTGTTTCCCTGGGTATCCCTGGGTAGAGTGCCATGGTGTCATAGCTTACAGCAATCTCCAACTCTTGGGCTCCAGCGATCCTCTTACCTCAGTTTTTTTTCTATTTTGAATAGAGACAGAGTCTTTTTTTTTTGAGACAGAGCCTCAAGCTGTGCCCCTGGTTAGAGTGCTATGGCATCACAGCTCACAGCAACTTCCAATTCCTGGGCTCAAGCGAGTCTCCTGCCTCCGCCTCCCAAATAGCTGGGACTACAGGCATCCGCCACAATGCCCGGCCATTTTTTTGTTGCAGCCATGATTGTTGTTTGGCGGGCCCGGGCTGGATTCGAACCTGCCAGCTCAGGTGTATGTGGCTGGTGCCTTAGCCCGTTGAGCCACAGGCGCTGAGCCTAGAGACATAGTCTTGATTTTGCTCAGGCTGGTCTTGAACTCCTGAGCTCAAGCAGTCCATCTGCCTCGGCCTCTCAGAGTGCTAGGATTATAGGTGTGAGCCATCAAGCCTAGCCTATTTTAATTGTCAATTGTTTGCTGCTATATATAAGAATACAATTGATTATTTTTATATCAACCTAATAACTTACAACCTTGCTCAGTTCGTTTACTTTTTTTTTTTTTTAATAGTTTCAGTATGTGGCCCACGGTAGAGTGTTGTGGGATCACAGCTCACTGCAACCTCAAACTCTTGGGCTTAAGCAGTTCTCTTGCCTCAGCTTCCCAAGTACCTGGGACCACAGGGGCCCACCACAACTCCCAGCTATTTTTTCTGTTGCAGTTGTCATTGTTGCATAGGTGGCCCAGGCTGGTTTAAACCCTCCAACCTCGATGTATGTGGCTGGCTCCATAACCACTGTGCTACGGGCACCAGGCCTATTTGTTTTTTTTCTTTTTTGAGACTAGAGTCTCACTCTGTCGCTCTGGGTAGAGTGCTATGGCATCATAGCTCGTAGTAACCTCAAGCTCTTAGGGCATAAGTGATTCTCTTGCTTCAGCCTCCCAAGTAACTGGGACTACAGGCACCCACCACAACACCCTGGCTCATTTTTAGAGACAGGGTCTCTCTCTTGCTTAGGCTGATCTTGAACTCCTGAGCTCAGTCAATCCACCTGTCTCAGCCTCCCAGAGTACTGGGATCATAGGCATGAGTCACCTCGCCTGGCCTAGTTAACTTACTATTAATTGTTTTATAGATTTCCCTGGGATTTTCTAAGGAATCAAACATTCTATAAATAGAATAATATAAATATAATTTATATAAATATAAATAGCCACAATGCCTGGCTATTTTTTGATTGTAGTTGTCATTGTTGTTTGGCAGGCCCAGGCCAGGTTCGTTTCCGACAGCCTCAGTATATGTGACCGATGCCCTACCCACTGAGCAATGGGTGTCACCCAGGCTTTTTTCTTTCTTTCTTTCTTTCTTTTTTACTGCAGTGTCTGAAAGGACAGTGTTGTATAGATGTGGCCTTTTCCCTGGTCTCAGGGCAGCAGTTCCATCCTTGTCCATTGAGTATGAAGAGCTGTGGGCCTTTTGTTAGGTAGCTCTTACCAGGGTGAGGGTGTTCCATTCTACCCCTGGTTTGCTGCAGTCTTCATTTTCTTAATCACTGGTGGGAATTGAGTGCTGAGATGGCCCCATGCTGTGTCATGTGATGAGGTGTCGTGGCTGAGTTCTGACAGCCAGGTGGCCTCATGTTCCTGGGAACGCCCTGCTGGGTCTTCACATGTGATCCTTTCTGTGCTGCTGGATTCTGTTGGATAATATTTTTTTTTTATTTTTTGAGATAGTCTCAGTTTGCTGCCCTCGGTAGAGTCATGGCATCACAGCTCACAGCAACCTCAAACTCATGGGCTCAAATGATTCTTTGGCCTAAGCCTTCCGAGTAGCAGGGACTGTAGGCGCCCACCACAATGCCTGGCTATTTTAAGAGATGGGGTCTCGCTCTTGCTCAAGCTGGTCTTGAACCTATGAGCTCAGGCAATCCACACACCTCGGCCTCACAGAGTGCTGGGATTCCAGGCGTGAGCCACCGTGCCTAGCCTGTTGGGTAGTATTTTAAGAGTTCTTTGCATCTATATTCATGAATGTTCTTTTCTCATAATGTCAGGTTTCAGTATGACGGCCTTGTAAGATGAGTTAGACGGTGGCCTTTCTTCCTCTGTTTTCTCAGCAAATTGTGTAAGATTGGTGGTATTTATTTCTTGAATGTTCACTGGAATTTACCAGGAAAGTGATCTGAGTGTGGAGTTTTTGTTTGGGGAATAGTCTTTTATAACAAATTCAACTTCTCTGATAGATAAAGTGCTATTTAGATTGTTTGTTCTTCTGTTTATTTGGTAAATTGTATTTTTATTTTTTTTGAGATGAGTCTCACTGTGTTGCACTGAGTGCCGTGGCATCATAACTCACAACAACTTCAGACTCTTGGGCTCAAATGATCCTCTTGCCCCAGCTTCCCAAGTAGCTGGGACTACAGGTGCCCACCACGATGCCCGGCTACTTTAGAGACAGGATGTCACTCTTGTTCAGGCAGGTCTTAAACTCCTGAGCTCAATTGATCTACTGCACCTGGCTATAAATTGCATTTTTGAAGAAATATGCCCATTTCATGTAAGTTGAATTTGTTGACATAGAGTTAGTTGTTTATGGTCCTGTGTTCTTCCTTTAATGTCTGTGGGGTTCGTATTGATGACCTTGCTAAACTCCCAATGTCAGAGATTTGGGTTCTCTCTTCCGTGAGCAGGCTAAGCTAGAGTTTCGTCCATTTGTTTACCTTTTCAATGAGCTGGGGGTTTTATTCTGTGTTAATTTGTTAATTGTTGTTCTACTTTCTTTCTTGTTTATTATCTCCTTTGTACTAACTTTATGCTTCATTTTCTCTCTTTCTGGTTTCTTAATTTCAAACCTTGGGTTATTGGTTCTTTTTTTTTTTTTTGAGACCGAGTCTCAAGCGGTCTCCCTGGGTAGAGTGCTGTGGCCTCACAGCTCACAGAAACCTCCATCTCCTAGGCTTAAGCATTTCTCTTGCCTTAGTAGCTGGGACCGGGTGGCACCTGTGGCTCAAAAGAGTAGGGCGCTGGCCCCATATGCCAGGGGTGGTGGGTTCAAACCCAGCCCCGGCCAAAAACTACAAAAAAAAAAAAAAAAAGAAAGACAAGAAAAGAAAACCAAGTAGCTGGGACCACAGGCACCCGCCACAACCCCCAGCTATTTTCTGGTTGTAGTTGTCACTATTAATTTGGCGCCCCCGAACTGGATTCGAACCCGCCAGCTCTAGTATATGTGGCTGACGCCTTAGCCACTTGAGCTACAGGCGCGAGGCTGGGTTATTGATTCTTTCTTCTTTGCTAATATAAGCTTTTATAAATTTTTTTCTAAGCACTACTTAGCTGCATTCTATGAATTTTGGTATTTTGTATTTTTATTATCATTTAGTTCAAAAATATTTTTTTTCATTGATATTTTTAGAGACTTGATCTCATTCTGTTGCCCAGGCTGGAGTGCAGTGGCCTGATCATAGCTCAATGCAGACTCCAACTCCTGGGCTCCAGCGATCCTCCCATAATAAGAATGTCTCTTAGGTAGCATATAATAGGGTAACAGGGTCTAACATTTTTTTTTTTTTTTTTTTAGATAGAGTCTTACTCTGTAGCCCTGGGTAGAGTGCTGTGGCCTCACAGCTCACAGCAACCTCTGACTGTTTAATCTACTTTATCATTCTCTCCCTTTTAATTGGAATTTTTGAATGGAGTTATTTGCATGATTACATTTTAGGTATGCTATTAATTTGTTTTCTGTTTGTCCCATCTATTTTTTTTTTTTTTTTGAGACAGAGTCTCCCTATGTCACCCTTAGTGGAGTGCCCTGGCATCATAGCTCACAGCAATCTCAAATCTGGCACTCAAGAGATTCTCTTGCCTTAGCCTCCCAAGTAGCTGGGATTACAGGTACCCGCCACAACGCCGGGATTTTTGTCATTGTTGTAGTTGTCATTGTTGTTTAGCAGGCCCAGGCTGGGTTCAAAACTGCCAGTCCCGGTTTATGTGACTGGTGCCCTCACCGCAGAGCTGCAGGCTCTGAGCCATATCCCATTGATTTTTGGTTCTATATTATGTGTTTTTGAAGTGTTTGAATCCACACACTCGACTATTTTTTTTTTTTGAGACAGAGCCTCAAGTTATCACCCTGGATAGAGTGCTGTGGCATCACAGCTCACAACAACCTCCAATTCCTGGGCTCAAGCAAGTCTGTTGCCTCCGCCTCCCAAGTAGCTGGGACTACCGGCCGTTTTTTGGTTGCAGCTGTCATTGTTGTTTGGCAGGCCCGGGCTGGATTCGAACCCGCCAGCTCAGATGTACGTGGCTGGCGCCTCAGCCCGTTGAGCCATAGGCGCCGAGCCCACTCAACTATTTTTTGTTGTTGTTGCAGTTTGGCCAGGGCCGGGTTTGAACCCGCCACCCTCGGTATATGGGGCTGGTGCCCCACCCACTGAGCCTTAGGCGCCGCCCTTGAATATGAACAGTTTTTAGTGTTGCATTTATTTGCTGGCTTTCTAGATCTGTCTCTTCGTATTATGTGTTAGTAATTGCTTTGGAGATTACAGTCCAGGTACCTGACCTTTCACTGACAATTTAAGAGTTAATCTTGTGCCCCTCAGGATTGTGCAGACCTTGAACTCTCAGGAGGCCCTTTAGCCCCCTCCTGAGTTAGAAACCCACTGTCTTGACAGTTTTATAGTTGGTTTTCCCACCGTCTTTTATACTTACCATTTCTGTTGCCTTCTCTTGGCTCCTCAAGATCCAGGTTTCCCTCTGGTATCAAATTCCTTCATACTCACACCACAGCAGATTTATTAACAACAGATTCTCTTAGTTTTCCACCTTCTGAGATTGTCTTTATTTCATCTCCCTGAAGGATATTTTCACAGGTATGGAAGATAAGTTCTATTCTTCTTTCACTTAAACTATTATTCCATGATGGTGAAATGCAATGTGGGATCCTGGGTGGAACCCTGAACAGAAAAGGGACAGTGGCTCTGCACCCATAGCACAGTGGTTACAGCGCCGGCCACATATGCTGGGGCTGGTGGGCTCGAACCGGCCCCAGCCAGCTCAACAACAATAACTGCAACAAAAAAATAGCTGGGCATTATGACAGCTGCCTATAGTCCCAGCTACTTGGGAAGCTGAGACAAGAGAATCACTTAAGCCCTAGAGTTTGAGGTTGCTGTGAGCTGTGGGGCAATGGCACTCTACCTAGGGTGACACAATGAGACTCTGTCTCAAAAAAAAAAGAAAAGGAAAGAAAAGGGACTGTGATGGATGAACTGATGAAATCCAAACCCACCTGGGGTTTAGTTCATAGCAATGTACGTGGACCAAAGTTGGCCCCTTAGTTGTGACACATGTGTCATGATCATGTCAGGTGCTACCAAGGGGAGAAACCAGGGAAGAAGTGTGTGACTACCTTTGTACCTTGTCTGCAAATCCAGAATCATCCCAGAACAGAAGGTTATTCAAAATACGCTAACAGCAAGAGTGATAAGCAGAGAGGTCCCCAGGGAGAGGAGGATGCTGTTTGGGGATGGAGGGGGCAGGTGGTGGAGGAACATGGGCTGCAAAGGCAAGAAGAGGCAATTAGAGTGACCCCATCGGGCCATATTGGAAACTAGGACATTCTGCAGATGCTGGCCTGTGACTTTCCCGGTGTCGAGGGCGTGAGTCAGGAGAGGCTGAGGAATGTGCCATCCCGAAGGAGCCCAAGGAGCCACGACAGCTGGACACAATGAGTGCTGGGACACAGATCTTCCTGCTGGGGAGGCCTTGTTAGGGACAGTCAGCCCACCCGGGAGGCCTGAGCCATGGCTGGTAGTCCTGGCTTTGATGGTGTCCCAGGTGAGGGCTGTCAGGTCAGCAGGTTACTCTCAAATGATTCAGAAAAAAGTTCTCCATATTCTTCTTTCTTTCCTGTAACTGCGATTGATTCAAAATTAAAAGCAAAACTGTTGAGTGCCTCACTAAGGAAGTGTTTCCACTTCACGGGGGCTGGGGTGTGGAGGGGGAGCCCATTGAGGGACCGTTCTCCCAGGGTCACCGGCTCTGTGATTTTTTAACAATGCATACACATTTTATCCCCTTCTGTATATATATGTCATACTTAAAAGCGAGGGGCTATGTGAGTTTCTTTTTATGTGGGCACACAGAATGGGCCATCTGGGAGTGGGTGGGTGTCAGGTCTCACAGTGAGGGAAGAGGGGCTGTCACTTCCTGGAGGGTGACAGCCCCTGCAGGGTACTCAGCTTTCAGGAGCTGCTCAGCGAGCAGGTGACTGTGAACAACGCACCACTAACAAGTCGCTGGCTCTGCTGAGAGCGCATGTGTGCCACGGCTGCTGGGGTCTGTCTCTGCCCACACCACACCATGTGTGACACCACCTGTGGGCTTTCTGCACCACGCAGTGCTCAGCCCTGTTGGGACACAGTGGGGTGCCCTGCGATCCACTCCAGTTCTGACACCACCTGCAGTTACCTCCGGCCCTCAAGTTGAGGGCTTAGTCACGTGAACACCCCCCACTTCAGTGCCCCAGGATGCCCACATTTCTGCCTGACTTAGCTACCAAGTTGGCACCTACAACCCTCTCCTCAGTTTGATAATTTGCCATAACAGAGCTTAGGGAAGATGCTTTATGTATGTTTGTCAGTTGATCCTAAGGGATGTTACAAAGGACACAGGTGAACAGCCAGATGTAGGTGCCTGGGGTGAGACATAGAAGGGCCCCAGGCACAGAGCGTCTGTTTTGTGGAGCTAGGGTGCAGCACCAACCTGGAACTTTGCACACCTCATAGTCCAAGGCTGTCTGTGGTGGCTTCGCCATGTCAGAGTGGTTGGTTATTAATGAATCTCCAGCCTTCCCCTTCCTTCTGACCATGGCCTGGTCTTTCTGGTGACCAGCTCCCCCTAAAGCCATCCAGGACCCAACCAGGAGTCCCCTCATCGGGGCAGGAGATTCCAGGGGACTCAAGAGCCCATTTCAGATGCTCCCCCCACCCTGTCACTCAGAAAACGGGTTCCAGAGCTCTGTGCCAGGGACTCGCGAGATCACAGCATGACAGCCGGGCACCACTGTGTCTGAGCATCAGCACAGCCTGTCCACTTACGGTGGGGAGACCGAGGTGGCAGTGTGGGGAAACGTGGGAGTTGTCTCCTGCCGCCATGTCCTGTGTTCCGTGCTCTTGTATTCCAGGTCAGTGACTTAGACTCCAAGAGAGAGCATGCTCAGTGACATGTGAGGAAGTGGATGTCTTTATTTTGAAGACATTTTGATTTGAAGTTCAGATATCCCCATTTAATATTTTCACTGAGCAAATCCTTGACGTCCATAGGGGAGTAGGTTCAGTGTCGCAGGAGGTTTAATATGTTACATCCTTTGCACACAAATCCTGTCCCCACCTCCACCACCGGTAGCAGACAACTTACGGGCCAGATGTGAGAAAGTGGGACCCATCGGTTCACTTATTCGCTTCAGATGCTGCTGTGTGCCGGCACTTTTATTTAGTTTCCACTTGAAGTTCAGGTTCAAACTGAGGTACAAGTAAGTAAACTTACTTTGCCAATTTGTCTTTTTTAGGGGCCATGATACTTTCAAGGCTTTTCTCAGCAAGATCTCAGACCACGTTCAAGGGCGTGGGGCGTCGGTTCCCATCCACGCTGGCTGACCTTGTGCCCCACCAGCCTCTCGAACAGCGGGCTTCTGCCAGGCTGCTGTCAGCGAGCTGTGCAGCCCACACCAGGCATCGGGAGCCCCCCAGAAAGAAGCCACTCTCTGAGAAGAAGCTGGTGAGGCCCCTCAGCTTCATGGAGCTGCAGGTCCCTCTCTGGACAGCACAGGGCATGGTGCTGGCTCCTCCTCGCCCCACCTCTGCCTGTCCTGTTGTTGGTACTAGAGGGACTTACGGAGCCCCTTGAAAATGGGGAGATGAGACAGAGCCCTGGGAGCCCTGTGTGCGCAGTGCCGGGCAAAACGCAGCCAGCGGGAGGGCCCAGGTGCTTGGTGGGTCAGAGGGCATTTTCCCTGCGGGCTGGCACAGCGGGGCCTGTGCACCGAGGGTGTGCGCCATGGTGTGCCTTTTCACATGCGCAGCATTTCTTAATCTAAAGCGTCCATGGGAGGATGGCCCTTTTGTAGTTTTCTGAGCCTTACAAGTTTTTCTTATTTTGTTTTTTAAAACCTATTTAAAACATGAATGGTCTTTAATAAATTCAAGAGGTGCATGTTTGTGACTCACTCCCTTTGCTTCTAGTGGAGGGGCTCCTAAAAAGCACTGTTAGGGCAGATGGCCCTTCTGATGGAAATGCCCTGGCAGGATGTGTGCTCAGGTGGCTGACGTTTCCACAGGGCTCCGTCTCTGCCCGACAGCAGGGCATGTTCTGAGTTTTCTCTCCCGTGTGGTATTCACCAGTTGTGCTCTTTTTCCTGTCAGGTTGATATTGATTCTGTTGGCATATAACAAAATCACACATTGAGTCTTAGACATAGTAATTCATGGTTCTTCCACGTGGTGGTGCCAAAGAATCTTAAAATAGATGCATTTGTGGAGTACTGGATAGAGAAGTGCAGGTGCACGGGTGCCTGGCCACAGGTTCTGGGTGCGCTCAGGGCAGGACGTGGGTCCCTGCACAGGTGGGCAGAAGGCAGGTGTCCCTGGGGATGGCAGTGAGGACCTGTGCCGTGGGGCCTCATAACTGGCTCCTTCAAGGAGGAGCTAATAAGCCTTAAATACTAACCCAGTTAGGGCTCGTTCTTTAGCCAGATTGTATCTGCCTCCGGGACCTGAAGAAATAAGGGCCTCTGTTTGTATCACTGCTTTTAAAAATGAGCCCTCTCTTAGTCTGGGTTTCTTCAGAAGGGAAAGCCTTGGGGACTGAGGACTTCAACTCTCTGCCCTGTCACATCCTAAGGAACTAAAACTTCCCATTAGTTAAGACTGTTCTTGGAATAGTGTCTTTCTGTATGGAAAAAGGGTGACAAGACACTTTATTTAAGGAATATTTTGTAAACAAGGTCTGTTCCCTTTAGGTTATAAATGCTGGGTTCAGGCTCGGCGCCCGTAGCTCAGTGAGTAGGGTACTGACCACGTACACCGGGGCTGGCGGGTCGGAACCCAACCCGGGCCTGCAACAACAATGACAACCGCAACAAAAAAAGAGCCAGGCACTGTGGCGGGCGCCTGTAGTCCCAGCTACTTGGGAGGCTGAGGCAAGAGAATCGCTTAAGCCCAAGAGTTGGAGGTTGTTGTGAGCTGTGATGCCATGGCACTCTACCCAGGACGACATAGTGAGACTCTGTCTCAAAAAAAAAAAAAAAAAGACTGGGTTCATTTGTGAAGTGTGTATTCCATGATGACCACCCTTCAGTGCAGATTTATCTTGCCTACAAACACTAGTGATCTATAGGAACTGGTTTTTGTCTTTGGATTTTAGGAGAGATTAGCAATGTTAATATCATTAACGTCTAATTCTAATAGGCTGTCATAGAAAAGGCACATAGCAAGTGGGTGTTTGGTCTCGAGAGGATTTCAGACATGTCCGTAGTGACACAGGATGTGTGTGCTCTCTGTAGAAAAAGCACTTTGTGGACCACAGGAGAGTGCTTGTGTGCGCAGGAAACGGCGGTGCTGGGGCGAGCTGCTTCCACAGTGAGCCCCGAAAGGAGTTTGGAGGCCCAGATGGCGGGGACGGAGGCAGTGGTGGCCACGTCATCCTGAGAGGCAGGTGCCCTGGGGTGGCTTGGGGAGGGACGGTTACTTTCTCATCCTAACGTGCACGTAAGTGAACTTGTGTGATGTGCATAGACATGCCCCAGAAAGCAGCTCTGAACATGTTTAGTTTTGTTGTGTTAATCTTGGGCACACTGATGTGCTAGTACACATCAGGAGATGAGGTCTGTTCCTGCTGCTGTAGGTGCCGAGGGTCTGGTGGTGTTGGCACACTCGGCACAGACGCTCAGTAAGTCAAGAGCAAGAGCCTTCCCTGGGTGATACAGTGTAGCTGTTTTTTCAAATTGATGATTATTTTAAAGTTTTCAGAAATGGTAGCATTTTTTGAAGGGAAATTAAGAATTTAGCTTTTTTATAAAAATCAAGTTGACGTTTTATAACTTTTGCTACAGCTTCATTCCATGTTTCCATATGTGTTTTTTAAGGTTCTTAAACAGGACAAAAGAATATTACCAATTTAAAGAAAAAAAGAATATTACCAATAGACCATGATTGTTTTAACACCAAGGAATGCGAAAGTTCTTGTTCTGTCTTTAGTTGACCAACAAGTCAAGTCTCTGTCATCAGTCCTGTCCCGGTACCAGGGTTTCCATGGAGAAGACGGAGGCAGGAAAAACTGCTTTGGGAGGAGTGGTGCCAACCTCTACATCCGGGTAAGCCAAGGCTGTGAAGCCAGCTCTGCTCCTTCTGCTTGGAATTGTTCAGTTCCCCAGGCCGTGGTATGAGTCGGCGGGGCCCTGTGGCTTGGTGGTTCAGCCAGGAAATAGCACAGCAGAGGCAGGAGGCAGTCAGAGAGCAGCCCAGCCCCCTGAAACGAGTGCGTATCTGGCTGGGAAGAAATGAAATAATTACTTTTTAAAAAGAGGAACCTGAGGCTGTAAGTGGTGGCTCACCCTGTAATCCCAGCTCTCTAGGAGGTAGAGTTGGGCAGATCCTTTGAGCTCAAGAGTTCGAGACCAGCCTGAGCAAAAGTGAGACCCCATCTCTACTAAAAATAGAAAAACTAGCCAGGTGTTGTAGTGGGCACCTTGTAGTCTCAAATACTCTGGAGGCTGAGGCAGGAGGATGACTCGAGCCCAGGAGTTAGAAGTTGCTGTGAGCTGTGACGCCACGGCACTCTACCTGGGACAACAGTGAAACGCTTATCAAAAAAAAAGAAGAGGAACTCACAGAGTCAGCACGCTCATCCCCAGAGCTGCTCCCGGCAGCCCTGCTGGCGCCTCCTGTGAGCTGAGGTTACTCTTCCCTCAGGTTCAGAGTTTCTGTGTTTGGGTTTTTCTGAGACCGAGTTTGGCTCTGTCACCTAGACTGGAAGGCTAGAGTGCCATGGCATCAGCATAGTTCACAGCAACCTCAGACTCCTGGGTTGAAGCGATCATCCTGCCTCACCCTCCCAAGTAGCTGGGACTGCGCGTGTGAGCCACCGTCCCTGGCCAATGAGTTATTTTTTCTGGATGCTTCTATGTAATGTTTCACAAACACTGTTGAAAAAGCCATTTATGCAGTTGGAAGGCTGTCTCTGTGGGTTTCTTTCCCTGAGGCCTAGGCTCTTTCTTTGGAGGTCTTTGGAGCTGTGAAGGGCAGAGGTCAAGTGCCACCCTGCCCCACCTCCTTGCTTAACACGAGGCCCAGCCACTTCCTTCCCTCAGCATTGCTTCTGGAGTGAGTGGGACTTAGCTGAATCAATGCTGCTTTTGCAGGTTCCTGTGGGCACTCTGGTGAAGGAGAGGGACAAAGTTGTGGCAGACCTTTCTCACCCAGGTGACGAGTACATTGCCGCACTGGGAGGTGCGGGTGGAAAAGGCAACCGTTTTTTCCTGGCCAACGACAACCGTGCCCCTGTGACCTGTACCCCTGGACAGCTGGGTCAGGAGCGAGTTCTGTACCTGGAGCTCAAGACAGTAGCCCACGCTGGGATGGTAAGTATCCCTGCCATCAACATCTGTATCCATGTTGAACTATAGAAAATGCCTTGTCCCCAAGAGAGGGATGTGCTAGTATCCTAGCAGAGCACCACCATGTCCATCAGCTCAACTGCCACCTTGACTGTGGCAGCCCTCCTGTCCCCATGTGGCTGTGGCTAGTCCTGACTGTAGTGTGAAGTTGCTTCTGTACAGCTGTGCAACTGCCTTAACTTCTCTTCCAGGTTGGATTCCCCAACGCTGGGAAGTCCTCACTCCTCCGAGCCATTTCAAACGCGAGACCTGCTGTGGCTTCTTACCCATTTACCACCTTAAATCCCCATGTGGGGATTGTCCACTATGAAGGCCACCAGCAAATAGCAGGTAGAACTTGAAAAATTCTGTGTAAATATTGTGTTTCAATGATGCAATTCAGGAAAATGATTATGTAACCCTTCAGTTTTGCTTCCTATTTGAAATGTAGCATTGTTTTTCTAATTTGAACAATTTCAGTGAATCAAAAGTAGGACCCCACCCGTCTCCCCGGGAATCTGTTAGTTACAGCTCAGAAATTTGAGTTTAACTTCAAGACCTGGGAGGACTTGGTTCTCCTCACTGCTCTCGTTTTTGCCTGTTGTCTGTGGGACCAGTCATGTCAACACTGTGTGGTTTAAAAAGCTTTCCCTGTACCGTTTTGAGAGAATAATTATTTTTCCAGAAGATAATGTACCCATTAAGAATAGTGAGCCTGCCGGTATAGTTACGTGCACAGCATTTTATATTCACAAAGCACTCTATAATAATTTTTGTTGGTAATCAAATTACTAGTAAAGTAGACGAAGCCATTTTCCCCTTCTCTGAATCACTTTTAAAGCTGGAACTACAAGAATGTGGTACGTATTCCTTATTAGATTGACCTGTCATCATACCTGTCACCCAGGTATTTCAAAGCGTTTTATAAAACTGAAATCTGAAATTTCTCGACTATCAGTGAATCACGAAGGTGGTAGATCAAACAACTTCAGTTTGAAGGCGGGCCTTGCAGGGAAAGTCTTAGAACTCTGGAAATCCGGGCTCCGTGGTCTCCAGGTTGGAGGCTTGGTCCTTGCTGGGCAGGGCTGTGTCGTGACCCTCTGTGCTCCTGTCCCCTGCAGTGGCAGACATCCCTGGCATCGTACGTGGTGCCCACCAGGACCGGGGCCTGGGCCTTGCTTTCCTCAGGCACATCGAACGCTGCCGTTTCCTGCTCTTTGTGGTGGATCTTTCCTTGCCAGACCCGTGGACTCAGGTCACGGATTTAAAATACGAACTGGAGAAGTACGAAGAAGGCCTGTCCAAGAGACCCCACGTAGTCGTTGCAAATAAGATGGATCTCCCTGAGGCCCGTGCCAGCCTGCCCCTGCTGAAGGAACACCTGGGGCAGGAGGTCGTCGCGCTGTCGGCGGTGACGGGGGAGAACCTGGAGCAGCTGTTGCTGCAGCTGAAGGTGCTGCACGACACCGACACGGAGACTGCACTGGGGCAGGGCCACCAGCCTCTCAGGTGGTAAAGGCGCTAGTTCACCACCCTCCAAGGACTGGGGCCGGCATGGGGGGGCGTCCACACAGGAACCTCCAGGCCACGTGTGAGCAGCCCTGAATGTAACGCGCCAGTGGTTTTGAGAGTATGAGAGAAAATACTTTGTACATACTTGAGAATGTCAGTGCTTCTGACTCCCTTGTCAGCTTGGGGCTCCCTTCTTGGCGGCCCCCACCCCCTGGCCTGGGATTCCCTGGGGTGGTGG
This sequence comes from Perodicticus potto, assembly GCA_963574655.1. NCBI lineage: Eukaryota > Metazoa > Chordata > Mammalia > Primates > Lorisidae > Perodicticus > Perodicticus potto. The sequence goes on from CAUYRH010119881.1 coordinate 17,481, forward strand.
AGTGTTCCACGCTCCTGACTCCCAGCCCGCCATACCTGTGATCTGCACACCTGTCAACTTGCTGACTGATGTGCTGAGATTGCCTCATTTTTGCAAATTAACTCCCCTAATTAGGGGCCAGCACTGCTGCTGATTGTACCACAGGCTTTGACGGGGCCCATGACGGGGACAAAGCCAGAGCCTGGGCCAAGGTGCAGACCCAAGTTACTCAGTGTCATGCCCCTGATGTTTTTTAGGCTGGTGCAGAGGTAAACCTTGTTCCATAGCCGGTTGGGGCAGCCCAGCTACCCGACAACCCTGCTGAGCTATAAGGCCTGGGCGCCAGTCCAGGGACGCTCCCGCTGCGGGTCCCTGAGGACAAGAAGTGTCTCCACAGCCGCGGTGCTTTGCCCAGATGTCGGCGTCTGAGGAGAAAGGAAGGGCTGACTCCTTCCTGTTCGCAGAACACTGCGCCTCAGGAGGCGAATGCCAAGAGAGCCTGCCGGCTTCACCACTGAACATGCCAGTATCTGTCTGGTGCTGCGCAGGCTCTGGTCTTTCTCTGGAGAGCAAGTTGGGCACTGGAGGGCGCAGGTGTGGTGAGACCACAGGCTGCAACTCCACTCAGCTGCCTTTGGAATTTGAAGCTATCCCTTGTCCTGGGCTAGGAGGTTGCCAGGCCTTACCTGGTCTTGTGGGAAGGGAGTCCAGCCTCCTTCCCCAGTTCGGATGGCAGCTAAGGGCGTCTTGTGTTTGCCCTGTGGCTGCCACACTCCAGAAAGCAGCCTCCTTCCCGTGTGTGGTGAAGTCTGTGTGTTGGGTTTTGACTGCATTGGAGCCACGACCATGCCCAAAACCAGGGTGAGGATGGTTGGCAGCTGGTAGCTCCACGTGTCCTTGGGGGCCTTCAGCCTCTTAGGGACACGCTGCCACAGGGTGACACGGGGGTCCCAGGCTTCTCTGTGCCTTAGAGTGGGGCATGCCTGAATAATAAGCCAAGCCTGGGCTTTCAGGAGCAATTCGTTTTGATCTCACATCAAATCTGCAACTAGAGCAGGAGAGTCCTTTTACCAAAAGCTTTATTTTAATGTCTTATAATTTCAAAGGTCCTTGTGTTCTAGAAGCCAGAGATGGTTTTGCATCTATTTTCTTTCTCTTTCAGGCCACCACAAAGGATTTCATAGAGTCAAACCAGGCCTGAGAGCGTTAATTATCTGTGGCTTTCATCTTTTGTGCTGGGGACTGACCTGGCTCTCTAGGGAGGGGGGCACTGAAGATGCCTCCAGCCCCAACCCCCATCACAAAGACGCACCCTGGCCTCTCTGTAGGTTAAAGCCCTTGCTCTGGGCCTGCCTCATCAGATTGTGTTCTAGGGACCTGCCAGCTGTCCTCTGCTGAACTGTCATTCCCACTGGGGTGTCACAGTCACCAAGGTTGCCCAGAACTTTGCTTACAACAAAAAGCCAAGACTTCTCCCTGCCACACAGAAAGTATTTGCCATTGTGTTTTGAAAGTGGGTTGTTTTTCTCTCTCTCATTCTTCCCATTTAGGATGGTAAAGCTAGGCTCAGTTCCCCTATGAAGTTTTCTGGTTCCCATCTTTTTGTTTTAGAAACAAATTTCTGTCACAGTCTTTTTAAAATTGATAGATGGAATTCACATACTGTAAAATTCACCACTTCAGTGTGGACGGATAAGTGCTTTGATGGAGTCAGAAGGTTGTGCGACCATCACCACAATCTAATTCCAGAACATTCTCATCACTGCAGAAGCCCTGCACCCCCGTCCCAGCCCCCACTGGTACACTGGCTGTCCCTGTGGAGTTGTCTCTGGACACATCCTGGAAGTGGAGTGTGCCCTACACTGCATGTGAGTTAGAAAAGGTGCTAGCAGGTGTGGGGCACCCCCGGGACAAAGGGTCTTTGTCTCATCCTTGGCTATCCCCCAGCAGCTTCAGAGGACCTGGCCCAGAGAGGGCGTCCAGGGAATATTGGTGGAATGAACAGGTGGGCAGTCCCTGGTATTAGGTACACTTCAGTTTCTCTGAGTTTGAAATTATTTTTAAAAGGTAAATGTGGGGCTCGGCGCCTGTGGCTCAACAGGCTAAGGCGCCAGCCATGTACACCTGAGCTGGCGGGTTCGAATCCAGCCCCTGGACCCGCCAAACAACAATGACGGCTGCAACCAAAAAATGGCCGGGCGTTGTGG
>CAUYRH010119883.1:0-56304 GCA_963574655.1 Perodicticus potto
TTCTTCCAGGCCTGGTTGAGTGTGCCATCCTATGTAATTAACAGACACAAAGATGGAGTCTATTAAAGATGTAGGCCTTAAATAAAGCATCACAAGAATGGAGAAGCATGAATCCCATGTACTCAATTTTGATATGAGGACAATTAATGACACGGTGGGGGAAGGGGAGAGCAGAGAGAGAAAGACTGAGGTGGGGTGGGGAAAGGAAAAGCAGAGAGAGGGAAGGAGCGAGGGGGGTGGGGTCTTGCTGTGTGCCACATCTTTTGGGGACAAAACACGATTGTAAGAGGGACTTTACCTAACAAATGCAATCAGTGTAACCTGGTTTCTTGTACCCTCAGTGAAACCCCAACAATAAAAAAAAAACTGTAGGCCTTAAGTCTTACAGTTAGATTTCTTAAGGGCTATTGGTAACTTGTGACTTGAGAGCAAGTCCTTGCCTCTCTTTGGGGGCCTCTATTTTCCCACCATTAAAGTGAAGGGTTTGCTCTAGCCCAGTGATTTCCAACTGTGGCTGGGATGCCACAGCACACTGGTGTGCCTCGAAAACTTTTAAAGATCATTAATTAAATTATTTATGAAAGAAGTTAAAAGCATAGGAAGTATATTCTTTTTTTCACTCTTTTTCTTTCGATCAACATAATTTAAGTGTGCCACAGAAGTTTAACTATAGGTTAAAGTGAGCCGTGAGATTTTTAAAAAGTGATCTAGACCATTAACTATCTCAAAGGTTTCTTTTTGCTCTGACAAGTCTAGAATTCCGTGACTTAACAGTTGGCCTCTTATTTCAGAATAGTCTACTAAAATAAGAATTAAAAAAATAATGGTGCTTGTTTTTAACCACTTACTTATTTTTAATATCCTTAAACTTTTCAGCCTTCTTTTAAATTGGGCCACTGCACCAAACGTCGAGAGACAATGGCTAAATATAACTAAATATCCTTCACATTTAGATCTCCTTAACTGCTCTAATCACAGGTATAAAATTGTATATCTGTTATTTCATAGTGACATCTAGTGGCTTTTCCTTATCAAAGAATAAGATAAGCATTTTCCTATTAGCTTTTCCTAAGCTCTGCTGCTTCCACTGCAGAAATTCATTAAACAATCTTTTACTAATCACTTATTTCATGTCAAATATTGTGCCAGGCCCTGCGGAGCTAATGTTGATAAATGATGCATGGTCATTTCCCTCCCAGAGTTCAAAGTCCAGGGAGGGAGGCAGAAAACTCACTTGACCATATAGCACAGGGTGATAAATGTTACACTGAGAGAATTCCGGGGCAGCGGGAGCTGAGCAAAGGGTGTTAAATTCTGCCAAGGGAGATCAAAGATGGTTTCATTGAAGAGGCAATCTTTGAGTTGAGTTTTGAAGGACTTTGCCAAGTAACCTATATAGAAGAGATAGAAGCCATTCAAAAGACTAGGTCTTCCATATACAAAGGCTAGGGGCCTCTAGGTTTATGATCTGGGACCAATTTGGAAAATAAAAGTATAGAGTAGGATTTCTCAGCCTTGGCACTATTGGCATTGGGGGCTGGATAATTCTTTGTAGGGTAATTCTTTGTAGGGATAATTCTTTGTAGGCTGTGTGTGGTAGGTAGGAAGTTTAGCAGTACCCCTGGACTTGACTCACTAGATGTCAGTAGCAACTCTTCCCCCCACAGCAGCGAAAACCAAAATGTCTGCAGATATTGCCAAATGACCCAGAGTTGGGAACCAGGTAGGGGATGGATCACTCACAGTTGAAAAAGATGTGTGTAGAGACAACTCACTCAAAATATGTCTGGACAGAAAGAAGGGTCCCGCAAGGCTGTGTCTAGCATGTGGAGGAGCTTGAACTTCATGTCATAATTCATAGGGAGCCACGGAGGGACCTAACTAAGGAATCGCAGGGCGGGTGTGTGCCTTTGTGGGGTGGGAAGGGATGTAGGACTGGGCCAGCATTCTGCTGCTGTGATCCAATAGAGAAGTGACCAGGGCCTTCCCCCAGGCAGTTATGGAAAGAAGAGATTCCAGAGCCAAAAGAACTAGAATCACCAGGAGTTAGCAGCAGCTCTCAACCTGTGGGTCACTACCCCTTTTTAACAATGAAAATACATTGCAGCATTAGGAAGGTTGAAAACCACTGAGTTAAGGGAAGGTTTAGCTGTTGGTAGTGTGAGAGAGAGAGGAGTCAAGGATGACCCTTTGATTTCTTGCTTGAACAACTCTTTCATTGGTTGTTATCATTTCCATAACTGCTTATCAATGACAGGACAAAATTGGCCTAGACTTGTAGATGGGAAGCAGGTTCAGTGTGAACTGGTTACAAACTTCTCTGAGTCTGGTGAGACAGAACACACTCGTAAGCAACAAGTCATGTGAAGCGGACTTACTACTTACAGAGAGGCAGCAAGGGACAGAAGGAGCCTTCACTCCATTGTGAGCCAGTTTCCTAAGACTCAAGAAAGCTGGGGTCTTGCTGTGCATGCCTCACTTAAAAGACACTGAAAGACAGCCTGTCCTGGGTCATAGATGTCAGAGGCCGCACGATTCACTGGGCAAAGCTTTGAAGGACATCTTGCTTCAGGGGTAAAGAGGAACAAAGCCTGGGCTGTCCAGGGCAGGTCCTCCCTAACTCAACATGTTTCATTTCCTAGGAGGGACAGGAATAAGGCGCTGGCTATTTCAGGCAGTTCCTCCCAATCTACTAGTGAGAAAGAGGAGCAAAGTGGGTTGGGTCGAAGCCACCTAGATAACTGTCTTGCAGCAGAAGGTGGCAAACCTTTAACATTGCTGTGCCTATAAGGGCACCGTGGGCATACAGAAGCATCAGCCAGTCATTAAATTAACCCAAGGAACTTCTAGGGAGTTACGACTCCAATTTTAAAATGCAACACTTGGTCATTTTAATTAAGTGACACCTTTGGTCACAAGATAATCCTGTCCAATTACCACTAACTGAAACAGGCCGAGTAGATTTTCCTGGCGCTGAGCTTGCCTTGCTCATTTCAAATTAAGTCGGTCCATTCAGCAGCGCCCTTCAGTTTCATGTCAACCTGAAGCGAGAGTTCTAGCAACGTCACAGACTTGCTCTCACCTGCTTCTTGTTCTGTTTTGATCAATGCCTGACAACAGACATTGCCAACAGGAACGAGATGGTATGGAGAAGACATTGGGGGATATAATCAGAACCCGGATGTGTTTTGGACAAGCTTAGATTTCTTCTAAAGAGAAAAAATTAAACCGGACCACAGATAAACTGCATCAGTCCAGGACAATACAGATTGGGTTTTGAAATGGCATATATGTGAAAGAATGAAACAAATGAGCTTACTGTGTGTCTGTAGTGTGTCATGGCTGCCACGTGATCTGAGGTCACTTGAAGAGAAACGGTGTCAGGAAGGAGGAAGGTGATGATAGATTGTGCCTTCTTGTTACCTATCACATCATCCTGGGAGGGCCGTGTTGCAATAAAGTAGGGTACATTCAGGGGAAAACAACAGGATAATGAGGGGCCTTGAAGCGGTGGAGAGAATAGTTGAAAACCATTTTTAGCATAAAGAAGAAAGGCCTGGGGGTATATAAATGCTGTCTTCAACTATCTGAAGCTGCATAAATGGAATTAAAATCAGATCCCAAAGTGGACCATCCTGGTCTGCTGGCCGCTGCATAGCTTTATCTTCAGCCATATTGCTTTCCAAGTGCTACATCTGTCCATTCGACTCTCTCCTCCGGTGTCCCACAGGCACCTCAAACCTAGAGACCTGGGAGGGATCCAAACTGCCCCTCCCTTCTCCCTGGATTCCTTTCGTCACTTCTACCTGCTAAATATTTCTCTTGTCAGCCCCTCCTTCTCATTTGCTTTGTCTTCTGCGGTCGCTTCTTAACTAATTTCCCTAATTTCATATCTGTACACTGTACTACGTAATGACCTTTCTGAAATACAGATCTCATCATGTCATGTGCCTGCTTAAAGCTCTTCCCTTTCAAGGCCTCCCTGTTGCCTACAGAATTAAGTCTCAATTCTTTAATATGGAATTGGAGGCCTTTTACAACCAGGTCCCTGGCTACTGTTGACCTCCCCAACCACAGCCTCAGTTCCTGACACTACTCCTTAACTCCCTATAAGATAGTTTTTTTGACACGGAGTCTCACTGTGCTGCCCCAGGCTAGAGTGCCATGGCATCAGCCTAGCTCACAGCAACCTCAAGCTCCTGAGCTCAAGCCATCATCTTGCCTCAGCCTCCCAAGTAGCTTGGGACTCATACACCAACCACAATGCCTGGCAATTTTTGGAGACAGGTTCTCACTCGTGCTCAGCCTGGTCTCAAACTCCTGAGCTCAAGCAATCTACCCTCCTTAGCCTCCCAGAATGCTGGGATTACAGGCGTGAGCCACAGTGCCCAGTTATTATTATTTTTGTTTGTTTGTTTGTTTGGCCAGTGCTGGGTTTCAACCTGCCACCTCTAGCAGATGGGGCCAGCGCCCTACTCCTTTGAGCCACAGGCACTGCCCAATGCCCAGTTATTTTTAGAGATGGTGTCTCGCTCTTGTTCAGGCTGATCTCGAACTCCTGAGGTCAAGGGATCCACCTGCCTCGGCCTCCCAGGGTGCTAGGATTACAGGCGTGAGCTACCATGTACGGCCCTGGGAAGATTTTTTTAAATACATTTTTCTCCCATGCAACGGGCTAGTTTATACCTCTGTGCCACTGCTCATGCTGATCCTTCCGTCTCATCCTCTTTTCCCATCTCCTTGCCTCGTCTAATTCTTACTTGTATTTCAAAATAAACCTATAGAAACTCTTGCCCTACCTTTAGGCTAAGCTAAAAGTCACTGCAAAGTACACTCATCACACCTGGAACTCACTCCAGTTGTTAATACCACATTATATGGAAATACTTTCTTTAGTATTTCTAATATAATACAGGATTCTCTTGTGAGCAAATGCGTCACTTAATTAAAATGACCAAGTGTTGCATTTTAAAATTGGAATCATGACTCCCCAGAAGTTACTTGGGTTAATTTAATGACTGGCTGATGCTTCTGTATGCCCACGGTGCCCTTATAGGCATAGCAATGTTAAAGGTTTGCCACCTTCTACTGCAAGACAGTTATCCAGGTGGCTTTGACCCAACCCAGTTTGCCCTTTTTTCTTCTCCATATCTTATCCTTGGCTGGGTCCCCAGTGCCTGTTTCAGTGCCAGGCACACATTTGGTGCTGCGAGCAGGCAAGTCTTGAACTGGCCTGAGCCGACCAGGGGGAGAGGACCACTGTCAGTGTTCAGTGACCTCCCCAACCACATCCCCATCAGTCTGGGCTTCCCCACCCCAGGTGCTCTGCTTGGGAAGCTGGGTTCTCTGAGTTTGCCCTGAAAGCTCCTCCCTCCGAAAAATGAACATCCTGGATTCTTTTTATTTTTATTGTGATTAAGTTTTTTATGTTAGAGAAAGGGAAGAGAAAGGGGAGGAGAGATGAGAAAGAGAGCGAGCGGGGAGTTAAAGAAAGAAGATGGGGAGTGGGGAGAGAAAAGGAGCAAGAGAAAAGCGTGGCATCCCAAATCAAGAAAGGAAGAATGCCAGCCAGCTTCCTGGATTCTTTAGCCAACCGGACTTGCCAGGTGTTATACTTATCTGCCTTCCCACCTCCAACATACCACACAATTCGGGAGGCCCGGACATCTACCCTTCAGCAGCGCTTTCCTCTTACTTTTTGGCTCATATTTTCCAGCAGCAGCAAGTGCTTTCAATTGAGGCAACACAGGCCCCCAAGACTACTTCCCCAGGAACAAGGGGGCTTTCCACACTCCTTGAATCTCCAGAGATATTGTCACCTGATTCCAGGCAGCTGCTATCACCACTGAAGTTACACACGTGTGTGTGCAGGCCCCTCTCATTTCTCTGCTGCAGTGATAACCCCTATACTGTAGAGCAGGGATTTTCAACTGATGTACCCCAGGAGGATCTTAGGTGTGCTGTGAACATTTGTAAAGATCATTAACTTATTTTCGAAAGAAGTTCAAAGCACAGTAAGTATGTAGTCTTTACTTCAGTCCTTTTTATGGGTGATCATAATTTAAGGGTGCCATGGAAGTCTCACTGTAGATTCAAGTGGACCACCAGATAAGAAAGGTTGGAAAACACTGATGAGACTGAGACTGGCCCTACAGGACTGTACTTATCTCCTGGGAGCACTAAGCGACCTTTGATTCACACGTGCATAACAGGAATGTCGGTGTCTGTCTGTTACCTTCTCTCTCTTCCTGCGAGGATGGTGCTTACTTAACATTGATGCTGACACTAACCTTGGTGGCTGGGATCTGTTGGGTCTGAAAGGCAAGGGCAAGTGTTTAGGAAGGAGAGCCTTAGACTTGCACAGTGGTGCACTCTCAAGATTTGCCAGAAGATGTCACTGTAGGCTCAAGCCAATAAAACAAATTAGGGCAGGAGGCCTGTCAGCTAAGCATGAAGGTGACTCCATTATGGGGGTTTGGAATGCTCAGCAGTCCCCATTACAATGCATGACTGGAAAAGCTGGTTGAAAGGTTAATCCAAATGTGTCACTGGACCTAATAAATTTATTTCTTTCCAAATAATCAGACTAATTGCCGCTAAACTATTGCCTGAAGGCATAAGGCTCAATAAATATGTACTGAATATATGAATGAATGAGTAAATATTAAAACTAGAAGTGGAAGCAGTGAACCCAGGGGCATAATAATCATCTTTGTTGGTAAAGGCTCCTGGGGAACACAAGCTGCTACTCTAGCAGTGGCTCCTTACAGAGATGAATTTCAGTGCCCCTCCCAAGGTCAGGTCTTAGGAAAAGTAGTGACACAAGTGAAGATGATTCCAGAAAAACTTGTGAGTTCTGCAAGGCCCATTTGGAGGATTGCTCAGGGTTTTCATGTGTCGAAGTATGTCTCCAGCTCTCTCCTTCCTCTTCTCCAGAATAGTTCATGAAATAAGAAGCTGAAGGGGTTACTGAGATTCTGCTTTATGCCAGCTAGAAAGGCTAAAGTACGAAGTTGGAATGGACGGGACGAGGGTTACACATATTAGCACAAGAGGACACAGCCCCTGTCCGGGAAAACAAAGTTTAAGTAGAATCTTAACAAGTCATTGCGGAAGTGCTCTGGCCACACAGAGGAGGAGGTCATGGGGACAGCAACGGGTGAGGCTAATTTTCTGAAAAGGGAGATGGTCCTTGAGCTGGAACACGAAGGATCAGTAGGATTTTCCAGTCAAAGGAGGAAGATCATTCCAGGCAGAGGAAACACCACCATAGAGGCACAGAGTCTAGATCTCAAGATGCTTGAGTTGCTGGATGCCCAAGAATTGGGAGAAATGTTTCCTCCCAGAGCACCAGCCAGCACGCGGTCAGGCAGGTGGTTTAGTAGGATAGCTTTGGCTTCCCATGCACCACTGCTTCAGATGGGAATGAATACTTCAGACAAGTGGCAGGCCTTTCTCCAGATTTCCTTTAAGAATGTGAATGCTAATAGTCAATGTTTATTGTTGTTTTCCATCCATACTGTGCCCCCCCCACCCGTGACCTCATCCTTCCTCCGCTGTACCTGAATGGAAACTCACTTCTCATGAAAAGCACAATTCCAGGGCAGGTTCTTTGAGTACGCCTGATTGCATCATAAGCCTTGATGTTTCTGGAGTGGGGTGCGGGTGGGTGCATCCACTGTGTCTGGGCGCGAGCATGTCAGCGTGGACTTTAAATGTTAGTCGGCTACTTGGGCAAAGAACTTCATCTGTTTGAAGCTCTAAAGAGAAGGTAGCCAGGCTGCAAAGCCTCCGCACTTGCTGACACCCACTTGTCCTTTCAGTAGGTAAAGAAATGGGACATTTTGGAGCCAACAGAGTTAACTTTCCTATCCTGGGAATATTATTATGCGAGCAAAGGCTGAACCATCGTAGCAGCTTGCCTATATGCCATTGGCAGCTACCATGTCTATTTCAGTCGGTGACTAACCACAGCGTTTATTTCTGGAGGCCCCCCCGGCTGCTCTGCCCGTCTCTACGTTCCACTTTCATAACGTATGAGCCATATTATGACCATGGCCGGAATCAAGAGTATCATATCAGTCTTTCGAAGAGGTTTTCTTGGTTTTTTGGTTTTTTTTTTTTTCTTAAATAAGATACCTAGATTATACTGGATATCGGAAAAGTGCTTGTGCATATTTAATAAGAAAGATCAGGGGCGGTGCCTGGGGCTCAAGGAATAAGGTGTTGGCCCCACAGACCAGGGGTGGTGGGTTCAAGCCCGGCTCCGGCCAAAACTGCAAAAAGAAAAAAAGAACAGAAAGGAAGGATCAGCGTTTGAGCTCACTCACCAACTTCATTTCACTTCAGTAAGTCATTCGCTTCTACTTTAGTCTCCATTCCAAGATCAGGAAATGGTGGTTTAGGGATGGGGAATATGAAACACCCTCCATGTCTTGAGTCTAACCTTCCCACACTTGCTCTAGGTGAAGTAACAGCGAACTGGCTGAGAAAATGAGCTCTGTGTCCAGGCTAGTGGGACTCAGAGAGCGGGCTGCAGCACAGTTCACAGGACAAGCGCAATCACATGCCCCTCATTCCCGCTTGGCCCTTCTTACTGGCCAGGAAACATGGCATTTGCCGCCTACCTCCCTGACTCACTTAAGTCGCCCACGGTTTTTGACTGTTGCTTTTGGTACTTTGTCCGTAGGAACTTCCACTACATCACCATTCTCCGGGACCCGGTGTCGCGGTACTTGAGCGAGTGGAGGCACGTCCAGAGAGGGGCGACATGGAAAGCGTCTCTGCATGTCTGCGATGGAAGGCCCCCGACTTCCGAAGAGCTGCCCAGCTGCTACACTGGTGATGACTGGTCTGGCTGCCCCCTCAAAGAGTTCATGGACTGTCCCTATAATCTGGCCAACAACCGCCAGGTACGCATGCTCTCCGACCTGACCCTGGTGGGCTGCTACAACCTCTCCGTCATGCCGGAAAAGCAAAGAAACAAGGTCCTTCTGGAAAGCGCCAAAGCGAACCTGAAGCACATGGCGTTCTTCGGCCTCACTGAGTTCCAGCGGAAGACCCAGTATCTGTTTGAGAAAACCTTCAACATGAACTTTATCTCACCGTTCACCCAGTATAATACCACTAGGGCTTCCAGTGTAGAGATCAGTGAGGAGACCCAAAAGCGTATTGAGGGGCTGAATTTTCTGGATATGGAGCTGTACAGCTACGCAAAAGACCTCTTTTTGCAAAGGTATCAGTTTATGAGGCAGAAAGAGCATCAGGAGGCCAGGCGGAAGCGTCAGGAACAAAGGAAATTTCTGAAGGGAAGGTTCCTTCAGACCCATTTCCAGAGCCAGAGTCAGGGCCAGAGCCAGACTCCGAGTCAGAATCTGAGTCAGAACCCAAATCCGAATGCAAGTCAGAATCCGACTCAGAATCTGATTCAGAATGTGACTCAGACTTTGAGCCGAGGGGAGAACCGGGAAAGCCAGAAGCAGAACCCAGGCCAAGAGCAGAATGACAGCAACACCAGCAATGGTACCAACGACTACATAGGCAGCGTAGAGAAATGGCGTTAAATGGCTCAGAAAGGCTTGTGCACACTTCTCCCAAAGCGCCACCGAAGAGATGGCATATCTTAAAAGATGAAAGTGTCCAAACACATCCTGCTTTCTTAATTCTGGAAGTTCAAAAAACTTTAGATGTTGCCTTTCAATTCAACATGATACTGTGCGTGGGCGAAACGAATCTCAATATATAATTAAATTGTCATTTTTTTTTTTTGGTTGGACTATTTATGAAATCCAAAAGCCAAACCAGACTCACCAGAATTTGCTGTTTAGATATTTTAAGAAGTTCTTAAATTAGTTATGGAGACAAAATGAAAGCATAAAATGTGACCATTTAACTTATGGCTAAGAAGTGAACTTTAAATTATTCATGAGGCACTAAGACCTTCCTTCTTGGAAGCAAATGTTTTTTTTTCCCCAGGGGTGAGCATAAGTATAAACCTAAAATGGCTAAAATGAAACACAAAGCCTTTCATTTTCTTCTGACTTTAACAAGGATCCTGTTTATTAACAAGGATCCTGTTTAAATAGAGTAACAACTGCTTATAAATTTTACCAAACTGTAAAAATGAAAAATTCCTCTCTCAAACATGGGTAGTTTTATATAAAAATATTGGCTTTTCAAGAACAGGACTCATATCTTATTATTTAAGAGATGTTTAAAATTTTAAACTTTTTCTACCTTTTACCATTTAAAGGTTTAAAACAGGGTGTATCTCATATGAAACGAAACACTTTTTTCCCAAACAGAACACCGATGTAAAGATCTAATTTCCAGACACTTTCAGGGCACTGTAGTTTCAACAATTCTGGAATCGTTCTGGCGCTGCTTCTCATTCATTTCAAGGCTCCTCGGAATTGTGCTCATTCCGAACTAACCCATGTATAGAATCTTTCTTCATCATCTAAATGGCGTGTTGCTGAATTTATTGTGGTATCTAATCCTGGATTAAAGTCAGGACTTTCCTTCTATAGAGTTGTCTTATCAATGTTTGTTTAGTGAGGTCCTTATCACGAAACTCTTGCACAGGATAATGTGTCTACAAATATTGCTGAAGTTATTCTTGATCAGATAGAATTGAACTTGAAATGTGAACTGTTACTTACTTTTTGTACATCTTTATCGTGATGTTTCCAGTTGGGCTGCCTATCTCTAGCCCCTTAATTCTTTTTCAAGTTGACGGATTTGTAGACAATTACAAGAGCCAAAAATGGTAGAATAAGCATTAGGATACACAGAGTTATTCAGTAACACCGAAAGCTGCACCTCGATGTTTTGGAGAAACCCTTCTGCCAGGTTTTTCCTTAACAAAGAACAAAAGTAAAGAGTGTTCTGCAAGGAGAGTAAATATCAGGAATGAATGAATTAATGAGAGTGATTTGGTAGTGTAAGTCTATGCAAAAAGACTTTTATGGTATCAGTTATGATTGGAGCAAGGTGAAAAGAAGTCTGTAACCCACTGTGCTGTCAAAGCACCATGTTTCTAGGTAGTTTTCATTTTATGGATTTTGCTACACTTCTGTAAGGACTTACACTAACCTCTTGGCTATAAATCAAACACGGTGACTGGAAGTAACATTTATATTTTCAGGAGGGACATTCTTAGAAGTGTGACCATAAAGTCACATCTTGTACAAGCTGCTCGTGTGTATAATCCAGTTTTATCTGTAATAATATGGTCACACGCTGAACAAGAAACTGAGTATTTAGGTTTAAAATGGATTTTCTTGACTCTGAGCTTGTATCACTATTTTTAGCTTTTGTTTTGTCTGACAGTATTGCAGGCCTGGGAATTCTGAGACCTAAAAACCTGAAAGGAATTTTTTTAAAAACACACCTTGAAGTCAAAGTGTTTCAGAGTAAAACTATTTTGTGTACGTTGTGTTTTTAACATAGTCTGTAGATCACTATGGTATTTCGATTTTGTTTAGTTTTAATTGAGGATGTTTGCTCTTAAAACTGCTAGGTACTCTTGGAAAGCAGGATGAAGCCTGAGCCAGTGGAAAAGCTTGTTACAGAAAATACTTTCTTGTGTTATTGCTGTGGTATGCATGGTTTGCAAAGATTAAGTGCATTTTCTCTGTCTATACTGATGATTGTATATAGGGGATGTTATAAATATACATTTTGACATCATCATGTAAATCTCATGATTTCAACTGTAAACATCTGTCCAATGGTGTAGCTTTATAAACCATTCACTGATTTTGTGTAATTTAACAATAGATATGAAATAAAGTTTAAATTACAGGCTCTGAGTAATTTCATGATTTCAAGGGTTTTAGCCTATAGACATTGTGACCTCACCAATCAGAACAGAATTCTCTTCTTACAAGGTATTTCATTTTTTTCCCACTTGCCAACAAGGTATGAAAATGAGATGACCCATTCCAATCAGCCTTACTAAAATGCCCTTAATTTGGGGGTGGTTACTTCTGGGTGTTTATGTTTAAATAAAACAAAGTTGTCTATGAAACACAAGTTTGCTATGCAAGTGAAATATGCCTATTTTAATTTGGAAGTGATTAAAATATATACTTGCATATTGAAGAGCATGTAGAAAGGAAAAGCAGTGCTCTCTATTCTCCCCTCTATCTATAGGGTAGAGGTTAAAGGTAAGCATTAATGTACTGGCTTTTAAAGTCAAGAACACAGTATGTTTACATTCTTTCCAAAGCAACTGTCATCATTGGGACTATGGATGGAGGTGATTTCTCCTTGCCCCTTTCCAAAGAGACTTTAGATATCAGTCCCAAAGGATTAGGGGGAAGAAAGCTATCAATTTGGAGGGGGGATTTTATGTATTCTTAGTCGGTAGACTATTTATGCTTATAAGGTTTTGCCTTTTAACTGTTTATTAAGCAATAATTGGGTGGCCAAAGGCCTTGACTGTACCTCCTTGGAAAAAACTGTGAACAGAAATAAGGAGGCCAAGACCCTGAAATATTTGGGAAATAAAGGTTGGTTCTCTTTTCCTTCCAGAAGGGTGGGTACATTCCTTGAAGTGGAGAAAAGGTAGGAGGCCTGCTAAGGAAATGGGCTATTAAGGTAGCCCACGGAGGAGGTAGAAGGAAAAAATAACTCATTGTCTCCGTTTCTAAGGTCTTAGTTAGGATTTTCTTTTTATTTTATTTTTCCATTTGGAGTTATAACTAAGTACAAGCACGGCTACCTTTAGGGCAGGTGGGGTCTATAAACACTGTTACACCTAGAGGGATGGTTTTCTTCCATGTAAGGGGTGGGGGGCCTGAAAAGAGACATAAAAACCACATGCTGGGTCTGAGACTCGCAAGAGAACCATGGGACAGCCCAGGTTCGTGGTGTGCAATGTCCAGCTTTCTTGCATTGTCCTACAAAGCACTGTTCCCAAGACTTGAAAGGTTGGAAGAGGGTGACTAGTGTATTCCCCATGGCAAGTAGCCATCAGCAGTGGGCCAGGAGTTGCTTCTCTCTTGTCTTCACTACTAAACTAAACAAACAGAACTTGAGTGTTTCATGGAAAATGCTAGCACTAAATACAGTGCATGCTGATTTCCCACACAACCCACTGGGACCGTGGAATGCGGCCATTCTAATCTCTCCCATGCCAAGAATGAGGTAACCTGACAGTCTAAACCAGGGGTCCTCAAACTACGGCCCGCGGGCCGCATGAGTTGGCGTGAATTGTATTTGTTCCCGTTTTGTTTCTTACTTCAAAATAAGATATGTGCAGTGTGCATAGGAGTTTGTTCACAGTTGTTTTTTTTTTTTAAACTATAGTCTGGCCCTCCAGTGGTCTGAGGGACAGTGAATTGGCCCCCTGTTTAAAAAGTTCGAGGACGGCTGGTCTAAACTGTCAAAGCAATTAGATCAACACCTCAAAAATTCTAGCATTCGACCAGACCTTCACAAATGGACAAAGCCCTCAGAACTTCAGGAGAAAATCATCCTAAAAGCAAAGCCAATTAGCTGTTTCTCAGTGCAAATGGCACTGTCCTGAGCAGCTAGAGCAGGGTGCATGTGGCCAGCGCCCTACCCACTGAGGCCAAGATTAGAATATGAAAGTTAAAAAACAAAAAAAGAATATGAAAGTTTTCCAAAAACTACTTCCCTGGGGCCAAACGCAGCCGTCAGCCCTCTTTTGTAAATACAGTGTCACTGGGGCATATCATGCCCATTTCTTTGTGTCTTTTCTCTGGATGCAACTACAGCAGGATCTTCTGGCAGCAGAGATCTTCTGGCTTGAAAAACCCAAAATATTGTATTGCCCTTTATTTGTTTTTGTTTTTGGCCAGGGCCGGGTTTGAACCTGCCACTCTGGTATGTGGGGCTGGCACCCTACTCCTTTGAGCCACAGCAGCCACCTGTATTGCCCTTTAGAAAGAAAAAAAAATAGCTGTTCAACCTCAGAACTAGAGAACCAATGAAAATGTTCTAAATACTGAAACATTGGCAGAGGTTATTATCACTCCAGAGCCTGACAGAATAGAGCGGTGTGATTCAAATATACTTCTCAATAACATAATTTGTTGAGAAACTACGATGTGAACATTGCTGCTTTAGGCCTGAGAGCAGGGGAAGGCCTGATCCTTTCTTTCAGGGTTGAAGAAATGCAAATGCTGTGCCAGTGAGTATAGGTAAAAATTTAATTATTTCTTTCTTATCCCCCCCCACCCCCCGAGCCTCAAAATTTAATTATTTCTTAAGGAGTTTTAGATACTAGGCATCCACCAGTCCGTTGGGGTAGCATGTATGTGTGTATGCATTTGATCACATGCTTGTAAAAATTAATATATAAGTATATACAGTAAAAAGTCACAGGATAACTACTGTGATGGAGATTTCCTCCAGACCTTCTTGTCAATTCACATCCAATCTAATACATGGTTTCTCTCTCTCTCTCTCCCTCTCATAAGAGTTGCTCACACAAAACCACACACACAAACACGTAGGATATTTGTTTAAAAGATGAAACTAAATTTGATCATTGTTAATCAAATATTTTTCCCATTGCTAGTCAATTTCCTTTCTCAGTTTTTGTGAATTTAAAATTTTTATTAGAAACGATTTTCCGAGGTCCCCGTGTGGGCCACCAAATGATAGGTTCGGAAAATGCACAGTTGCTCAGTAGATGCTGCTTGCGGGATGAGAAAAGAATTTCTCTAGGCCAAGATTAGGATATGACAGTATAAGTTTATTTTATATTAGAGAAAGGGAAGAGAGCGGGAGGAAGAGATGAGAAAGAGAGAGAAGAGAGCAGGGAATGAGAGAGGAGAAGATGGAAGGGGAGAGAAAAGGAGCCAGAGAATGGGTGGCATCTCAAGGAAAGAAAGGAAGAATGTCAGCCTTCAATTTCCTTTTTTTTTTTTTTTTTTTAAAGAGCGGGTGCAGTGCCCATAGCTCAGTGGGTAGGGCACCGGCCACATACACCTAAGCTGGTGTGTTCAAACTCAACCTGGGCCAGCTAAACAACAATGACAATTGCAACAACAAAAAAAAAATAGCCGGGCGTCGTGGCAGGAACCTGTAGTCCCAGCTACTAGGTAGGCTGAGGCAAGAGAATCGCCTAAGCCCAAGAACTGGAGGTTGCTGTGAGCTGTGTGATGCCATGGCACTTTACCCAGGGTGACAGCTTGAGACTCTGTCTCAAAATAAAAAAAGAGGTGGGAAAAAGACTCAACCATGTATCATGGTTTCCCTCCAGAACAGGTATGTAGAGGATGGTTCATCCTAACCCTCCAAATTGTTTACTGCTGATGTTATAGGTTGAGAGTATAGACTACAAACTCATGTTGCCTGGGATTGAAACCCAGATCCACCATTACTAGCTTTGTGACCTTAGGAAGGTCACTAACCTCTGCATGCCTCAGTTTCCTCACCTGTAAATGGAGAAAATAAAAACTACGACTTCAAAGAGTTTTTATGGGAATTAAATGAGTTAGCGTGTTAAAGCACTTAGCCCAGTGCCTGACATGGAAGAAACTTCATATGTGTTTGATAGTATCATCATCATCATTATTACTGTTGGTAGCACGAGGGCTGAAAGTCTACTGATTTCTCATGTCTCCAGTCAGTAAATACTGACGCACTCGGAGATCAAGAACTGAAAATATTGGCAAGAAAATAAGCAAAAAATAGTATATAACCTGTTGTGACTAATCTAAAAAAACTTTTTTAAAAAATAAAATATATTTCAAATGAAGCATAAATGTATAATGACCTATCCTAAGGTTTACTTCTGAGCTCTGAACGTAGTCAGTGACGACAATATTCTGAAAGATCTAATCCACAAAATGCCAAGTGAGTCACAGATACTCTCTCCAGCAATAAAAGTGCATTATCTGATGTCCCTGGCTGACTTGGGACCTACTTTATCACATTTAGCCAAGAATGACTCACTTCCAACTCCCCTCCTTTGCCGCCCAGAATCTCGCCACCCAGAATTGACAGAGTGGGGGCCAAACCGTCTGATGACTTCTAAGAGGGCTCCCAAGGTCCGGTTGCCTCCTGCATGGGTCTGGCTTGGCTCTTGGAATTCCCACACTCCGAGTCTCTACTCCAGGTGAAGGGGCATGTCCAAAAGACACTATTAAAATGCACGCATGCCACCTGTTAATTCAAAGTTAGCACGTGCTAGTTTATCAGATTAGCAATTATGAAGATGACACAGGGGCCTTGTAAATTCAGGTAGATCCCTTTATAAAGAAAAGGAAAGAAAAAAAATAAAACCTTTGCATCAATCCCATTTTGATTTTTAAATTTCAGTCTTGTTACCTTAAGGAAGGGATAAGGTTCAATAATCCTCATCAAGTCACACTGAGTTGTATAAATTTTATTCTCATTACACCTGGTTCAATCTTGTGACTTCACTAATGTCCACAAGATTTGGGCCTAAGAAAAGTGTAACAGTTTTTGTGACTTCAAAATGCTCTATGGGACTTCATGTGACTTATGAGGACCTGAAGGGAACTGTCAGGTCTTAAAAGAGAGTGCTGTGCCATACGTAGCTTGACAGGAGCTAACCAGCCAACTGCAGCAAATCCTAGCCAACCTTTCCTTGGATTCATCTGAAACACAGAAGAGTGGTTATTTTCTCAGACCTGAAGGAGATCTTCCATCTCTAAAACTACCTAGAGCAGGAGCACGTGTCCATCAACGACCTTGAGATTACACGGCAAAGATTAGGAATTTGGTCCAAGAGGCAGAAGGTTCTGGCTTCACAAAGCTGAATGACTAGGAAGGAAGTTTAAGAGCCTCATTGCTGACTAGTCAAGATGAATAGGATTTATAAGGAATGAGCTTGACCTAACAAGCACTAACAGGCATCAGCAGCTGTCAAGTTTCCCAACCCTCCCCAGTGCCCATTGCAGTTGAAAACATGTTTTCCCAAACTCCTGGGAGCTTCGCTTTCATTTCCTAGCAGTCCCTCTCTAGGGCAGGTTTCCGTGTTGCCCACCCAAAAGGCCACGATGTCTTCTTAACTATCCTCCTGGATTTAGCCTCTTTTTTGACCACCAGACTCATCTTCCTAAAGCTTCTTCTCAAAACCGAATCCATGGATCTGTGGCCTCAGAATTCATCTCTCTCTCTCAGATGTATTTGTTTAAAAATGCAGATTCCCTGGGCCCCTCTGCAGATGTTCTCAATCAGGATGTCTGGGGTGTAAACTGAAACAGCCTTTTTTGAGATCCCAAGTGATTCTAAATTGCTCCTGTAGATTGGGTAGCTACAGTTGTGATCATAGATCTGATCACAGCACCTCCCTCTGCAGAAGCGGGGCTCTCCATTGCCTGCGGACTCGAGTCCACACTCCTCCGCTGGAGGCACAAAGCTCTCCACAGTGTGTCCCTACTCTTTTGCAGGGCCACCTTTGAATACCACCCTACTCGAACCTTTGCTTCAAGCTATAGTTTTTTACCCTCCGTCCCAGCCATGGACTTTCCAAAATTAATTTAAATAGGAGTTTAGCAGGTGTCCCTGGACTCTGACAGGCTGTAGAAAATTTTAAACAGGCTGATTTAAAATTTCCTGATTGTCCATTATGATTGCCACGTTAAAAGGCTTTTAATGGACTCTAACAAGCCCAAGTGAGTCCAAAGTAAGTGGCAACCAATTAGAGCAAGCTGGTAGTACAGGTAAGAGTTGTCAACCCCAAATGTGTCCATACAGAGCAGAAGAATCCAACCCCAGAGAGACACAGTTCAAGCTGGTAGAACTTTCTTGAGGTATGGAGACTAACAGGTCACTTGGGTTACAGTGGAAGCTTCCCTGCCTGATCGGGCCACCATGTCACTCCTGGTAACTAGGCCAGCCCCAAGCTCTGGGAGCAAGTGATCCTGAGTCTGGAAGCATTTATTTAACCAGCTCTAGCTTCCTGGCTTCCTGCCCAGCTTCTGGTAGCTCAGCTTTCATCCTGTACCCTATTCATCTGACAAACTTGTACTGAGCACTTTACTGTCGAGTTGGGCCCGTGAAGCAGGAAGCGCAGAGGAGGGGCAGAGAATGCTTATCAAGAAAGTGATCTTCAGTTGTACCCCTTTCCCTGGGCCAAGAGGCCTGCTCTAACCGACCCACCTCCCAGCCACACAGCCCCATCAGCCTTTTTGTGAATGAAATTGCCCTGATGGTGCTGCCTGCCTTCTTGGATCTCCAAGTGTCCCCTGCTCACAGAAGCTCTTTGGAGGAAGGTTTGACAGTTCAACTTGAAGATGCTTCATTAGTCCTATTCTTGGATGAACATTTCTGAACTTGAGGGGCTGGAGATGGTTTTTACAGCCCCATTCCACTAAGGACAGCTAGTTCTTATTCAGCCAAGAGACCTCAATGCCCACATCTGCCCACATCCCTGCCAGATAAGGAGCAGCTAGTGACATTTGTTGAAATTGGATGATAGCTCAGCGTTCCAAGCATGTATATGCATCATCTCATTTAAACTTCACAACCACTCTGTGAGGAAGGAACAAAAGCATTTTTAAAACTTCTTTCAGCTCCAACACCATCAGGCAAGACCCCTGTTAAATTTCTACCCCTCTTTTTCTCATTTACGGGTTTACCTTGAAGTCTAGAGAGGGCAATTGACTTGGTTAAGGTCTCATGGGGAATTAGGGGCAGAGAAGAGACCCAATCTCCGGTCTGTCTGGGTCTGGTGTGCGCATCACTGCCCTGATGCTTTAATAGAATATTTTTAGCATTTCTACATTTCTTTTGCACTGTTCCATAGCTCATTGACTTTCAACCTAAACAGAATTCTTTCCGGATTGTCCATTATGATAGTGTAGTGGTCAAGAGTCCATGGTCTCTGGAGCCAATTTTTGGGGCTCATAATTCTAGTTCCACTCTTTATTAGCTGTGTAACATGAAGTAAATGACTTCATCTCTCTGAGCCTTTCTTTCTTCATTTCCAAGACTGAAATTATAATAGTATTTACCTACCCCATAGGTTGCAGTAATGATTACATGAGTTAAAAAACACTAAGCATTTTAGAACAAAGTTCTGGGGCTTGCAATTTAACTGGATTGATAGTGCCAAACATTTTTAGCACGGAAGCAATTGATCATTGTTTGGACTAATATGTATTATTCAGTCAGTACATTTTTATGGAACACCTACGTTGCTTTTCTTGTTAAGGTTTTACATTGTTGTTCCTCCCATTCATTGTATTCCGATGAGCTACCCAGTAATTGAATGCACTATAACATAATGAAAATGTTCCTACCTAAAATCCCTGCAGAAACTAGATTTTTATCTCTCTTGCTTTACATTTTTCTCCCATTCTTCCTTCGTGGGGTCTTGTGCTGTATTTTTACATACAGTGGGCATTTCGTTGGACATAGCAACACCTGTTTAAACTTGGCAGATACATTATTTTTCCTGATGGATAAGGGCACTATGAGTGTTTATTCTCAACAATGCCAGGAACTACTATTTAAGAGATGCACACGCTGTCCTCAGCTCAGCACTCAGGATTCCTGTATCCTGCACACAGCACAGGCAACACGCACATCCGCCACATGCTCTGCATTTTCCATGACAATCACAATTTCTATTATTCTGTTCCACTGTCAGTCACATACTCCCATTTTTGTTCTGAAAAGTAAGGCTGTCTTTAGTATTAGTACTAAATGTTAATAAGATTTAGTGCATTGCTTTTTCATCCCTGGTGATTATAAGTAACAAAAACTTACCTTCAGAAGTAAATCTTCTGTGAATATCTTTGACATCATTACTGATTCTTTAGTTTGGCATTCAAGGCCTTTCGTGATCTGGCCCCTACTGACTTGCCCGTCTCGCCTCTCAGCACGTGCCCCTCTCACCCCCAGCCGAGGGGAACTATTTGAGTTCTCCTGTCATGCCCTCATGCCATCTTTTCTCATTGCCCCTCTAGACATTTCACACATGCTGCCCTCTTTACCTTAAAATTCCTTTTTTTTTTTTTGACATAGTCTCACTCAGTCACCCTGGGGTTGAGTGCCTTGGTGTCATAGCTCACAGCAACTTCAAACTATTGGGTTCAAGTGATCCTCTTGCCTCAGCTTCCCGAGTAGCTGGGACTATAGGTGCCCGCCACAACACCTGGCTATTTTTAAAGACAGGATCTTACTCGGGCTAAGGCTGGTCTCGAACTCATGAGCTCAAGCAATCCACCCTCCAAAGCCTCTCAGAATGCTGGGATTACAGACATGAGCCATCCCCCCCGGCCAGCCTTAAATTTCTTTCTTTTTTCTTTTTTGGCCGGGGCTGGGTTTGAACCCGCCACCTCCAGCATATGGTGCCAGTGACTACTCCTTTGAGCCACAGGCGCCACCCAAGGCTTAAATTTCTTTATCCCTCTTGCTCTGCTCTCCTCCATTATCATTGAATGCTTCACCTGCTCCATAACACACACACACACACACACACACACACACACACGTGCACCCTTAGCTTAGTTAATCCCTAATCTTCCTCATACTCTGCTTAGGTGTTCCCACTTCTGGCAAGTCCTCCCTCTGGCTCCTGAAAACTGGATTTAGTCTTCTTTCCTACAACAACACAGGATGTGTGCGTTGCCTGTGCTGTGCCCCCATCACTGTGTCACCTGCCACCCCAGGACTCATGCTAACACAGCAAACGCTCTTTTGTATGAGTGATTAGGATCTTGTCCTCTGATTTATATACATTTCCCAAAACTTGGTAGGTGTGTCTTTGGGAGGTGATCAGCTAAACTGCGGCCATCGCCCTCATTCTTAGGGCCATCTGTTTGCTTCCCTTACTAGACCGTTGGCTCGGGGAAGGCAGAGATGCGGCCTGGCCCGGCTACTTCATAGACCCAGCACCTCACACCACGCCTTGGCAGTAATTCACTCATCTCTTCATTCATTCAGCAAATACTTACTGAGTGCCGAACCTGCTGCATGGCAGAGTCTGTGTTCATGCTAGGTATTCAGATGTGAATAAAACAGATATGATACCTGTTCTTGTAGACCTTTCAGTCAAGCATTGAGACTGATAAGACTGAAAACATCTTGCAAGTCGATTAGAATGCTGTACCATGCTAAGGCCATGAAGAAAATACACGGAGGAAGGTGATAAAGGGTAAGAGAAAATGAAGGATAAGAAGGAGCTGGCCATGCAAAGAGGCATGATGTCAGGGGGAAAGGAATCTTATGTTAGATACATGATACAGGAGCCTCCCTTATTTATAGGGGGCACACATTCAGAGATCCCCAGCGGATGCCTGAAACCGTGGTTAGTAACAAATTCTGCACCTGTTCTGTTTTCTCAATTTGATAACTGAGATGGCTGCTTAGTGACTAACAGACAGGTAGCATGTCCAATGCGGATGCCCTGGACAAACTGATGAATCACGCCCTGAGTAGGACTGAGCGCGACAGCATGAGATTCCTTGGAGCCATATGCGGTACAAAGATTATTAATTGTTTCCTTCTGATATTTCTTATTTGATATATTTGGAGTAGAGTTAACTACAGTAATTGAAACCACAAAAAGGGAAAACTACTGTACATGTTTGCTGAATGAATTAATGAGTGAGTGATTGGGCACTTAAATGAATTCTCGTGCAAAGGCATTGTCATGAAGGGTCCCTTGTAATTAATTACCATGATCTCTGTGTTTTCTGTTTTGCCTTTCCTCTATAGGCAGTCCTGAACTATTAGCAGTCCAACATAGTCCTTTACCTAATGGTCCCTGAGATTATGGCAGGATCTTTCAGCAGAGGGCACCCACTCAGCCAGCTTCCTAACAGGCCCCAAAGCACATGACCCAGCACCCTGGCCCTTGACTTTGGGCAGCCTGCCAACCTGGCAACGCCTCTCTAGGAGCTCTCTTCCATCAATAAACATCCATGTACAGTACATGGCTAAATGGGATGTTGTCCTATCTGATTTATATATCCTTGGAAAAACTTGAGAGCAGTAGGCATATCCTTGAAGGTGATGAAGTAGGATGTTTGTGGTCATTGCTGTACACAGATATTAGATTCTCGGTCAGGAAGATAATCCGATGACACTTTGAAACTCTTTTACAAATCTTAACACATATTGCCTTAAAGTTCAGTTTTTGTGTCCCTGCCTTACCTCCTTTACTGAATGGCAAGTATATTCTTTAGGGTAAGAGTGTGCTTTTAAGACATTTTCCATCTCTCATTATCGACTTGCCCATAGCAAACGCTCAAGGTGTGTGTTCAGATTAGGTTTTTACTGAGAGGAAATTTATTAGGGCTTTTTCCCCATGGAGTTATATTCTTGGAAAAGCTTCACTCAGCTCAAGAGCAGCTCATGGTGTGCTGGGTTTTCTTTGGGCAACACCCATCCATGATGAGGCTATACTAATCAGGGGTTCACAGAAAGAAATAGAACCACACGGGCATATATGTATCTCTAAAGATCTTTGTTTCAGGACCTGAACATCACACAATTTTTAGGCGCTAAACAGTCTCTGGAAGGTAGTTGTTTGTTATCTGACGCTGGAGCTTGAAGTCCACAGAGCAGGTGGTTGGGAAGGGAAGGTGGGTATAAAACAGGGGAAAATGACTTGTCAGACTGCCTTGACCTGGATGTCTTGGGTGTCCTGCAGAAGCCAGGACACTGTCACAGGCCTGAACACACACACACCTGGCCCAGAAGTTGGAAACACTAAAGGAAGATACAGGGAGAGATGGAGCAGCTGCAGGCCCAGGGTGAGCCAGCTGGTAGGTATGTAACGAAGTGAGCTGCAAAATGTTCGCTGCTTCCCTTCTGCCTTCCTCATCTTCCACAAGAATCTCTCTCAGGAAAGGGAATACAGGGAAATGTAGTTCAGGTTCACCAAGTTGACACATTACAAAACCAACACAGTGGCCTTGACTCCGCCCCACACGTTGGAGCTTATAAACTACTCTTACTTTCTTACACAAGAAGACAGTGACCTGCTTTCATCAACACCGCCTGAGTGTGTCTAGGTGCCTGTTTGACTGACGGAGCCTCCATGTACTTTGGTGGAAACTCCTTTAAAGATGTTACATTGCCATATCCCTCAGAAATGCCATTTTGCTGGCTTAGTAAGGTTTTTTTTTTTTTTTTTTTGGCTTAGTAAGGTTTTCTTTGCAGTGTTTAAGCTGATTTTTGTTTATTTGTTGCTTTTTTGTTTGTTTGTTTGGAGACAGAGCCTCAAGCTGTCCCCTGGGTAGAGTGCCGTGGCATCACATCTCACAGCAACCTCCAATTCCTGGGCTCAAGCGAGTCTCCTGCCTCTGCCTCCCAAGTAGCTGGGACTACAGACACCCACAACGCCCAGCTAATTTTTGGTTGTAGCCGTCATTGTTGTTTGGCAGGCCAGGGCTGGATTCGAACCCACCAGCTCAGGTGTATGTGGCTGGTGCCTTCGCCCATTGAGCTACAGGCGCCGAGCCTGTTGCTGTTGTTTTTACCGAAGGCTTTTCTTAGAGTCATTTTTTACTGATGAAGCAATATGTATCTAGCTATGTGCACCTCTCAACATCTCTTCGGGATCTGTAGATCATGGGAACACACACACATCCAGAAAAAGAGAATGTTAAGGAAAAACAAGGGGGAAGCTTTTCTAGCATTGCCTTTCCTTTCCAATTTTGTGGCTGAAAAGAGGAAAAGAGAAAAGATGGTGAGGAACTCATTGCAAGGTTTCAACAGGGAATATGCAGTTCACAGACGTGGCCACAAGATGGTGTGATGCCTGTGCATATGATACACACTGAGGGGGTTAGATGAAGCCCTCAAAATATTTAACGTTCTTGTTTTTCCATAGAGAATCTAAGTATTGGGAAGATAGCAAAAGTGGAAGACAGCCACAGAATTTGAGTGTTTTACCAAATATTACCCAAAGTGTTGGGGAATGAAGAAAATCAATTTATAGCCATATTTGGCTCTGGAGTCCTGGGGAAGGGTACCAGCTATGGAATCTATACATCTGTCAGCTAATTCTGAGCTCTTTGCTTTGTCAGTTATATAGCAAGATACTAAAGTGCATATTGGCACTTTTTATATGACAGATTCTGTTCCCATAGGACATGCTTGGTGGGCTGTGGGATGAAAGGAGACACATTCTTTTCTTTTCATTTTAATCACAAATTGCTCTCTCAAGGCCTGGATTATGAGGTTCATTTACTTTATGCCATGTAAATTTTGTAAGGGGTGGCAAAAATACCCAGCAGTCCAAGATGGCTTAGGAGTCTCAATTCAAGTAACTTTTGATGCCTCATTAACGGAGGTTAGCTATGAACCTGTTAACAGCGTGATTTGTAAAGGTAGGCATGCGACCTGTAAGACCTGGCTCAAATTTCATGCGAGGAGGCTTACAAAGTGCTTGCAAACTCTTTCTGAGTGCTTTAGAAAAAAATACACCACTGTATAGGTAAATCCTGGCTTGGCTTTAATTTCTTCACTGGTTAGGAAAATTAGCTATACAGAGTAAGCAAAACCAGGTAAATTTTATTCTATTTAAATAGAAAACATAATGATCTAATCCCTTTTAAACTGTTGATTGGTTGTCCTCACAGAAAACCCTATATAAAGATAGTTTGAAGGTCTTACAATAGATAAATGACAAGTGACAATCTACAAGACAATAACTATACCACAGACAAAGCGTTACCATCATTAATGTACAAAGAGCTCATATAAGCCAGTAAGAAAAAGATAAACCAATAGCCAATAAATATAGGTCATCAAAGGAGCAATTCACAGAAAAAAACATAAATGGCCAATTAACATTTGAAAAGGTGCTCAATCTCACTGGGTACCGTAGAATAGCCCTTAGGTACTGATGATGGGAAAATGCTAATCTACACAAAAGGATAGCTGGGGGTTTTGCCTCTCAAATAGGCCAAAAAAAAAAAAAAAAAAGATAACATCCAGGGTTGTTCATGGTGTGGAGAGAGATACTCTCGCAGACTCTTGAGAGTGAATTGGAACAGCAAACTCTGGATGGCAATTTGGCAGCTCCTATCAAAATTTCTAATATGTATGCCAAGAAATTAGATTTTCAGGGATTTCTTCTCCAGATATACTCAACATGTACCCACATTTGTGTTTACAGAGGTGTGATTAGAAAAAAAAATGGGAGAATAGGAATCAATCTGTTTATCAATTCGGCCCATAATAAATGAACTGTCAATACTGTGGGATATGCAGTTCTTACTAGTATGAGACAGAAGTACATACACTGGCATGGGCTAATCTCAAGTCTATGTAGTCGCAAGAAGTGTGTGTGTGTGTGTGTGTGTGTGTGTGTGTGTGTAAACTTATTTGGAAGGACACACCCCCAGCTGATAATACTAATTAGCTCTAGCTCTGGGGAAGGGATTTGGATTGTTGATGTGAAGGAACATTACTGCATTTTGCTTTAAATACTTTCTATATTTTAAATAATGAACAGGTATTCATGTATTAAGACATTTAAAGCTAAATTTATTTTAAAAGTCTTTACCAGGATTATAAAACTTATAATTTCTTTGCTCAAAGCTTCACAGCTGCCCAAATAATCTTCAATAAGTCAAAAAGCTAAGACCTACATGAGATGGAGATTAACAACTATGGGCTCCTAATACCCATTAATTTTCTTCTTTAGGGGCCCACACAATTCACTTTCATTACAAGTTTTTCCTGCCTGTCATCTGGCAGTAGGTTTCCAAGGAACAATGTGAGGGGCTGGAGTTAAGGAGCAAGTGGGATGGCTAGAAAATCACGTGTGTTTTTTTTCTTCAGCCTCTTTTTTTTTTTTTTTTTTTTTTTTTGCCTTCACTAATTGAAGAATGTTTTCCTCTTGACTTTTTTCATCCCTTCTCATTTTAGGGCTTTTCCTTGTCACAGTAACACACAATCATGTACTTTTTAGTTCTTGTCCTTAGAGTTTGGCCATCCGGTTAGATCCAGAGTTTTGCTATTTGCTTTCCACGGGTCTGGGGATTTTTTTCCTTCAGCCAACACTCTTGTTTTCTCTTTTCCTCTTCCGTCTCAGGCACTAATAAAGGCATAATCCAGTCCTGGACCCGTAGAATTACCTCCACATTTTCTGATGACTGCAGGGGACTTCTGTCACGCTTTATGGCTGGTTGAAAACATTTGCCTTTCTATACTACATTTTCTTTAACACTCTTGATTTCTGAGTATCCTTGTACCATGGTAGCAGTCCATCAAGGCTCTATCCATGTTCAATTTCTTAACTATTTACCACAGGAAAAATGCTATGATGAATACTCTTCATTTTGGCCGATTATTTCACCTCCTTTACTGAGTGGTTGCCTTAAACATATTCCTAAGGCGTATTTGGCAATTTGTGGCCCGGTGTATTTTTTTCAATAGGTCTATAGATTGCTAGTCACATATCACTATCAGATCCTGACCTGCAGTTATTGTAAGTGACTCTTTGGCCTTCTCTGCTGGCTCCCCTGAGCCGTACATCTGTAAAGAACTCCTTCTCTGAGATCCCCATCATTTATTTGCTCTCCCCCCTTAACTCTATTTGACCTCCTTTTTGTATTATCCTAGAACATGGCATATTTCAGAGATAAGTGTCTTATCTCCTTCTGCGCTTCTTTCCTATATTCTTCTAGATCTGTTTCTTTTTGTCATTAGAGGCAGAGGATAAAAAAGTTACCATGTATCATGCAATGTCTTATGACTGGGTGAAAAATATATCTCCATTCCTTTGTTTTCCTATAATTAACAGGCACATTTTGTCTTCCACCCACTGAAGCATTGAAGAAAATATTAAATGGTGGTAGCCTTAGGTCAGTTCTCTGAGCAACACAGGGCACTGTACATCCCTGCCTCTGGTTCTTATTGAACTATCAAAGAGTGGCTGGTTAATATCATCCTCTAGTGCCAATTGTATACGGTCTGAATCATATTTTTCAAGCCAGTTAATGAGGAGGTCAATGGCCTGGAGCACATTCAAAAGCCTTTCCAAGCTCAATACATATTATGTTGTTTGCTATTAGGCTTGTCATCTGTTACCAACAAAAATTAGATTGGGTCAGCGTGACTTTTTTCTTCGGGATGTACTGCTGATTGTTCCTCGGCACCCTGTACTGTTCTTATCCTTTTTATTTAGATTGTGGAATTTTTAAAAAAATGTTGTCCTGTGAGTAAAAGTGGCTTTATTCAAGTAAAATTGGGTTTATTTCTATCATATCTGTGCTGACTCTTTTTCCTTTCCGAAAAGGTAGGTTTCTCCTTGTTCTTTTTCTAATCTCCAAGAACTCTGGTTTCCAAGAATTTCCAAAGATGATACAGTGGCTTCTCAAAGAATCCAGATGATTCTTTACAAATTTTATCAGAAAAGTCTTACAAGGCCATTCGAAATGGCCGGTATCTTAACTGACATCACTCAGGAGGAATTCTGTGCTTACAGAGAATTAGGCAGTGCATGTGGCCTGCTGTGATCGCAAGGTTGTGTGGGTACGTGTGTGCATGTATTAAAGTTTCCTCGTATGCTAATGTCATGTTTTCAATTACTTTCCCACACAATCAAACACAATCAAAGAACCACACTATTTCTCTTTCCTTCCATGCAATAGTTTTTTCATACATGTGTTGCTAATAAAATCGTGTTCCTTGCTTTGCTCCTCCCCATTTTAACTTTAAATGTAGCTGTTCCAAATCTTTTGTGGGCAGAAGAAAGGTATTAAGAAATAAATCCACTTCCTAATGTTCACACCAGTCGATTTGTCACGATCCACTTACGCCAAGGACTGCAATTGTTTGCTCCTGGAAGTAATGCGGGGGAGGGAGGTTAATGCCTTAGACAGCCCCCTTCAAATGCCACAGTGAGGCTGGGCACTGAGAGTTAAATGAATAATCTTCAGTTTCATAAACCCCATGCTTTTTCTTTGCATAGCACATTGAGTCTTCAAATAAATATATGAGAGAAGCTCGTTATCTGGCCTTTGCTGTTTAGATCCCCCCCCCACCCCGCATGTATATCATGATTCTGTTTTCATTAATGTAAGTTAAAGGGCGAAAATTCAAGAAGTACTTTTATGGATGAAAGCCTACCAAATCCATCCTCATACTTTTGAAGAAAATAAAAAAACCTTCTTATTGAAACTTTTTTGTACTCATCTTTGCTTTCAGTCAGCACTAGAGAGGAAATACAACAATACTATTGCAACCAATAATAACTAAATTTTATTGAGTGCTTATTACGAGCCAGGCTTTGGTCATAGTTGTTTTATGGAATTAACCTCTGTTTTATTCTGGGACTAGATGAAAGTTAGGAGGGGTTAAGTGACTTGCCCCAACTCAGTTGGGTAAAGTGTGGCAGAGTTGGAACACTCTTTCATAGGGCTGGCGTTGAGCAGTCTGAGAATCGAGATAACTTTTTTTAGACATTTTATTGCCAATGAAATTAGCATGAAATTCAAAGACCCCAGATTATGTTAAATAAAATTTTAAATAAACAATATTACTTATATTTGAAAGAAACTTGTTCATATTTTGAATGCTGGAGAAAAATTTATACTAAATCTCTTCATTTTGTTATATTTCCTTTAAGTTTTTTATGCACAATTTTTCTTATGATTTGTTTTACATGGTTGTGAGAATACTCTACATGTAATTTTGCAAACTTTTAAAATTTGATCTTTATTGCATAAACACTTTCCCTGTTGTGTTTTTTTTAATGTGTTACATAGTAATCAACTGATGGAATGTACAGTTTACTTAGTTTTTTTCATGAGAATTAGCAATTAGCCTGGGTTTTTTTTTCATTGTTTTAAATATCACTGTATTAAAAGTTTTTCCTCTGAAACAGCTTTTTATTAAACAGCAAAACAGAATTGCAACACAATTTAAATGTATGCAAATTAGGGCACAAAAGACCACAAAATGTTTGCAGTGTGACTATTATATATTCATATAGCTTAAAGCCATTCATCAACTCTTGAACCAATACATAACATTATCCCATGATTAAAAGTAGCCCAGATCTAATAACCATAAGCTGTAGAAGTGGATCTCTTTTCCTATTATTACATTTAAGAATTACTGCTCATAATATTCACTTACCAAAACGGATTCTACAAACTAACCTATCAAAAATTGCTAAAGGAGCAACAAAAAAAATAGCCGGGCATTGTGGTAGGCACCTGTAGTCCCAGGTACTCGGGAGGCTGAGGCAAGAGAATCACCTAAGCCCAGGAGTTGGAGGTTGCTGTGAGCTGTGTGATGCCATGGCACTCTACCCAGGGCAATAAAGTGAGACAGTCTCTCAAAAAAAAAAAAAATTGCTAAAGGAGGACCAAAACGCTACAAACCAAGTAATGGAGTTTACAGAAAATTAAACTGTATTAATTTTCAGTAATACAGAAAAGATACTGAGCAAGATTATCAATTAGTATACACATAAAACTCATCCATTTTATTCATGATTCTGACACTAGTATAATCTTAAGGAATTTAGCAAAAGTTAATCCTTGAGACACCAAACTCTTTTTAACCATTCTCTTCCAAATGTGGCTTACATAAGGGTACTCAAATTTAATCCACTTTCGTATATATTTCTCAAAAGATCTTCTTTGTGCCAGAGATAATAGCAACGTGGAGTTAGAACACTGAGATGGTTACTACTGTTTACTAAGTGCCTTTCCATCTTATTTCTGTTTTTTCCTCGAGACTTTCTATTTTAAACACACACATGACCAGAACTGACATCTATCAGATACCAAGTAGGTTATTTTGTGCAAAAAAGGTGTTTTTGCTTTTTTTTTTGAGACAGAGTCTCACTTTGTTGCCCTCTGTAGAGTGCTTTGGTGTCATAGCTCACAGCAACCTCAAACTCTTGGGCTCAGGTGATCCTCCTGCATCAGCCTCCAGAGTAGCTGGGACTACAGGGACCCATCACGATGCCTGGCTATTTTCAGAGATGGGGTCTTGCTTTTGCTCAGGCTGGTCTGGAATTCCTGAGCTCAGGCAATCCACCTGCCTTGGCCTCGCAGAGTGCTAGGATTACGGGCGTGAGCCACCATGCCCAGCCCAGCAAAAACAAGTTTTTAACAATAGACTTACCCAAGTTGACAATTCAGTTTCAAAGATAAATTCTCATTTTTATAGCCTCCATCTGTTTTCAATTGGTTTAAGAGAAACAAGCAATCCTCTCTTAATATTAAATATCATAAATGACAAAACCTAGCTGGAGAAAGTATCTCATTTTGGAGACATTTCGACAATTGAAGTTCAAGTTCTTCCCAGAGATGATTAACTAGTAAAGTTAACTTTGCACATGTGAAACCAATTTTTTCATTAGGGGAAGGGACCTAGGAAGAGGCAAATGAAGAAAAAGCACAAGGTGGTGGACAGGGTACATAAATCTGTGCATTCAGTACATGAGTTTGGTCACTTTTTCATAGCATGCTGGTTATTTTCTTGTATATCTTACTAAGCCTATAAAAAAAGACAGTGCTAAACATATAAATCATAGCAAATGCATTATAACATTCATCTTTAAGTTTCATAAATATATGCAATTCTAATAAAAAGTCTCTACAATACATTTGTACATTTTCATAGACTAATATAATACACAAACTCATGGAAGCCTCCTGTTATTTTTGCCTATACCTGACATTATCTTCATAAATATTCAGTGAAGCCACAAACAAAGGCACTGTAACTTTTGGAATCTATCCAAGTTTTAATGAAAAAAAGATCAGTAGCAATTTCATAAAACAAGAGTGTGTGAATCCCTTACTTTCTTTTGCTTTTTGTTTCAATTGTTTGAAAAACACTGAAAACTGACAAGGTTTCCCATATATCATCCAAGAACTTGGTTTCTGATTTTAGCTGCAGATTTTCATCTTTAACTGCATCTACTCTTGCAGAGAGATCTTCAAGTGTATGTTGGAGTTCCAACACATGATTAATATGTCGTGTCTTTTCCTCCACCTGATTTTCAGCATCAACTACATCCATGTCATCATTCATCATCTTGGTGACAACCTTTTGGGCCTTGGATACAAAATCCTTGATGAATGGTCTTCCATTTAAGTGTTGGGAAGTGGAGCTGTATTAAGTCTTTATGCCTAAAGTGTTGCTGTATATTGAACGATTTAACAGAAATGGAAGAACCAGGTCAAAGAATGTGTACCGCTTTAGAGTTCTTGATAAATGGTGCCCAGACTGATTTCTGAGTTGGATGTACCAATCAACAATCTCAGGGCATGCTAAAGGAATATCAAAGAAGAAATATTTCCTAGCTTTCTGAAGGTGTGCCTGAGCATTCACTATGTAATTTGTTGTAGAACCGTAGAAGGTTAGAGCTGGAAGGGATGCTGGGAATTATATATTATAATCTATCTTTATATAGTCAGAAATATAGAGAAGTTGTGATTTATGAAAGCTCTCCAAGGAGTTAGAGGAAGAGCCAGTAATTGAAACTGGAGTATTTGCTTCCAATTACATGCCCCCCCCACTATTATTTTACAAATTCCCATCCCAAATCCTGGTGCCTTTTTCTGTCTTGTAAATATCCCATGAGTATTTGCATTTTGAGGTGGGGTGAGGGTCTTGGCTGGTTCTTGGGTCTTATAGTGGTTCACACCTATAATCTTAGCATTTTGGGAGGCTGAGATAGGATTGCTTAAGGCCAGGAGTTTGATGTCAGCCTGAGCAAGAGCAAGACCCCATTTCTGCAAAACATAGAAAAATTAGCTAGATGTGATGGTGCATGCTTGTAGTCCCAGCTACTTGGGAGTCTGAGGCAGGAGGATTGCTCAAGTCCAGGAGTTCGAGGTTGTAGTATGCTATGATGACGCCATGGCACTCTAGCCTGGGTGAGATGAGAGAGAGAGAATCTTTCTGTCACTGCAGCCTCTAACTCTCTGGCTCAAGCAATCCTGCAGCCTCAGACTCCCAAGTACCTGGGACTGTCAGCGTGTGCCGCCATGCCTGTCTAACTTTTAAATTTTTATATAGACAAGATCTCTCTGTGTTTCCCAGGATGGTCCCCAAATCCTGACCTCAAATCATCTTTATGCCTCAGCCTCCCAAAGTGCTAAGAGGTGTGAACTACTCAGCAAGTATTTGCATTTTTGGAAAGATTTATGGAAAAAAGGAAAGGCCTAAAAACACAGACATAGATTAGTGATGGAGGATCATTTGCCCTAGTGAGGGAAATATTTTGACGAAGAAGGTCTTCTTGGCCATGTCCAATTGTACTGGGTAGACTGCCACCATCCCTGCCAATGCACAAGGATAATTATATTCAGAAATAGTTTTGAGAAAAGCCCAACTGTGCCCTGCAGACATCAGGTGGGTATATAGCTGTTTTTGTGCACTTACTCTGAGGGATTGAAGAAATGGAAAATGTCATTTTGCCCTTTCAGATTTACCAGTGGAATGGGAAAGGCATGAACCATATACACGACAAAATTAAGGAGATGTTAGAGTGTAGACCACAAATAATTCAGGCTATTAGAAAAGTTTTTAATAGTGAGGGTATGTGGGGAAGGCTCTGCACAGAAGATGGGCATTGGATGGGGTGTAAGGGACAACGTACTCTAAGTAAAGGTCATAGAGCCAGAGGTTGGAGTTAAGAGGGTTTGAGTGGTCTGTAGTGAGGATCCAGCTGTGGTCAGGGAGAGGCTTAGGTTAGTGAGTAGGGGAGCAGGGACAGAGGACTCCGGAAATATTTGAGAACATCTGATCCGTCTGCTTCATTGAGAGCTGATCACCATAGCAAACATTTACATCACACGTACCAGGTCCTGTTCCAAATCCTTTACAGATGTTGAATCATTCAATCTTCATACCGACTCTATTCCATCCTCCCCATTATACAGATAGGGAGAAATGATTATATAGTAACCCAGGGTCACAGAGTTAGTAGTTGGTGGTGCGGCATTTGAACCCAGGCAGTCTGGCAACACAGTTCATATTCTTCGTGCCAACACTGTGCTGCCTCACATGCAAGTGAGAAAATCGAGGCCCCAAGAAGGGGAACGATCTGTCTGCTGAGATCACCCAGCAAGTTAAGAGCAGTGCTTTTATGACTGCCCGTGTCAGGGGGATTTTCCCTTTTCTCATTGTAGCTTGTGCAATTGGACACCTTTGCGTAGCTGCTGTGGAATCGAAGTGCTGGTAGGTAACTACCCCAAACGTATATCACTCCTTATTAACTTGAAGTGGACCACTCTGTTCCCCAAGGCCTCCTTATTACTCAGCAAGAACCTGAGTAAGACATCTGGGGCTAAGAGGTATTCTTTGTCCCCTGGCTAGAAAGGTCACATGGCTTCACTGGTGTCAGCACGCTTCTATTCTATCCCCATCATCATTATGCTCAGACTTTTCTTTATTGCCTCAATATTGCTGGGACACACTTCAAAAATGGGTTCAATATACATTATTAGATTGGTGAGTATGCCTAAAGCCCAGGCTTCATCACTATACAACGCATCCCTGTAACAAAACCCCACACGCACCCCTTACATTTATTGAAATAAAAACAACTGAAATGAATGAGTAATTGCTTTCTACTGCTGTGTGCTCTCCTTCACAGGTGGCTCCTGTCTGGGTGTGTGCGATCAGTCTCAGGAATGGGGCAGGAAAGAAGGGAGAAGAAAAAGAGAAGCAGCAGAGCATGTGTGAAAAATCTGGGGAAAAGTGACTCAGACCTCCAGAAGTTTTCTGATAAACTCATTCCCCAAAGCAGCAGATCCTTTAATAATTTATGTCCCTTGTTCTCAGTGTCACCAAGCTGCTACGACAGCTTCCCACGGGGCCTCCCTACATCCAGTCTTGATCTTCTAATTCAATCTACATCTGGCTGCCAAAGAGATCTTTCTATAATACAGAACTGATGATGTCACTCTGTCATCAGAAGTGGTTCTAAAGTCCCTTGTTTTCTCAGGATGAAGTTCAATGCCTGAGCATGGCCTTCAAAGCCTTGTGGCAGTTAGGCCTTGATTATTCTTCTAGCCTAGTTTCCCCTCACACTTCAGACACATCTCAGCTATGGCACAGAGACCATAGTTCCCGACCTTATCGTGGCTTTTCATGTCTCCAGGGAGCGCCTGCAGCAGCAGGATTTGTTTGGGCTGTGGAGTCAGTACGCCTGGGCTCTCCAGTTCCAGCTTTACTATGTCCCTGGCTCCATGGAACCTCTCGTCTCGGTTTCCTTTTCTGAAAAATGTACATAAGAAGGCCTACTTTGATTTGCATTTCTCTGATGCTTAAAGATGATGAGCATTTTGGGGAGGCGCCTGTGGCTCAAAGGAGTAGGGCACTGGCCCCATATGCCAGAGGGGGTGGGTTCAAACCTGGCCCCGGCCCAAAACTGCAAAAATGAAAATGATGAGCATTTTTCATGTGTCTGTAGGCTTAAGTAAGTGAGGTGAAGGCCGTGTTAACCAGTTTGATGTAAGCATTCCAAATTGTATATACAATCAGCACAATGTACCCCATAAATGCATTAATGTACACAGTTATGATTTTTTTTTCAGACAGAGTCTTATCATATCACCCTTGGTAGACTGCAGTGGTGTCACAGCTCACAGCAACCTCAAACTCTTGGGCTTAAGCAACTCTCTTGTCTCAGCCTCCCAAGTAGCTGGGACTACAGGCACCTGCCACAACGCCTGGTTATTATTATTTTATTTTTTTGGCTGTAGTTGTCATTGTTATTTGGCAGGCCCTGGCTGGGTTCGAACCCTCCAGTTCTGGTGTATGTGGTGGGTGCCAGCCACTGAGCTACATGCGCCAAGCCTATACAGTTATGATTTAATAAAAAAAAAATTAAGAAGAAAACAAAAAGAATGCCTACTTTACAGTGCTGTGTGGGGATTTGAAATAACACATAGAAAGCACATACTAGGGCGGTGCCTGTGGCTCAGTGGGTAGAGCGCCAGCCCCATATACCGAGGGTGGAGGGTTCAAACCTCACCCCTGCCAAACTACAAGAGCAACAACAACAAAAAATAGTTGAGCGTTGTGGCAGGCGCTGTAGTTCCAGCTACTCGGGAGGCTGAGAGAAGGGAATCGCCTAAGCCCAGGAGTTGGAGGTTGCTGTGAGCTGTGACGTCATGGCACTCTACCCAGGGTGATAAAGTGAGACTCTGTCTCTACAAAAAAAAGAGAGAGAGAGAGAGAAAGCACATACTATAGTGCCTATCCCAGCCTGTCACACAGTAGGTACCCATAAGACAGGGATGATGATGATGATGATGACAACGACGACTAGGATGATGTCATTGCCATTGTTGTCTTTGGGCCTTTGTGCATGTGGTTTCCTCTGTCTACAATGTCCTACCCTCCCTTTCCTGGTCACTGCTATCCATCCTTTGCAGTTTGGTATAAACATCACCTCCTCCAGGGAGTTTGCCGAGGCCCTTTCTCACAGTCTCCTCCTCTATGGACACTCCCTCGTGCTTCCATAGCACCCCGCGTTGACCTAAGTGACAGTACATTTCCCAGCAGGGCATTAGTCTTCCAGTTCCTTCACTGTCTAAAATTTTAGATGCCCAAACTCTGGAGGCTGCTGCTCTGAAAATCCACTCTGAGCACAATTGCACTCTTTTCCCTTTTCTGAAAATGAATCTTTAAAGATGCTCATAGCTGAGTCCTCTCTGTTCCATTAACTGAAGGTGAATATTTCCATTTCATCTTCACCTTTCTCGTCTGTGACCCCGACCCGTGTTCTGGGAATCGGTGGTACATGTCTTCTTCCGTACCTTATTACGTTCAATCCTCTTAAGAACTCTGCAAAAGAATATTAGTCCGCTTTACAGGTGGGGAAGCTGAGGCTCAGTATTTAAATGCCTTGCCCAAAGTCACAGCTGGATGCTTCTTGGTGTTCCCTGACTGAAGACAATCTGTATCTAGAGCTCTCACACTTGAATATGCAACACACACATCCAAGGGTAGGGATAAACGTTTTGAGGCAAGACCCAGAACAGTAGGCAATCAGTCCTCCAGGCAAAGGTAGCAAGCATCCTGACCCCTGCCACTCACTGGCTATGTGAGATTGGCCCACTTACTTGATCCCTCCGTTGCCTCAGTTTCATCATCTGTAAAATACAGATAATAATAATACCAACCTTACAGAGTTATTGAGAGAATGAGATTAGCCAATGCATTGAAAGTAGTTAGCACGGAATCTGGCGTGTGGGAAGCGCCCGATTAAATGCTAGCCACTGTTATTGCTTCTAGGAAAG
The DNA here is from genome assembly GCA_963574655.1 of Perodicticus potto. Classification (NCBI taxonomy): domain Eukaryota; kingdom Metazoa; phylum Chordata; class Mammalia; order Primates; family Lorisidae; genus Perodicticus; species Perodicticus potto. The sequence continues at coordinate 36,195 of CAUYRH010119883.1, forward strand.
AGAGGAGGAGAGGGAAATGTATTCATAACACTACTGTTGGTACGTCCAAAAGAGAATCATCGGTAGCTACAAGGCAGGGAAGGGATACAGAAGGGCATTCGGTGACAGGCAGGGAGTTCATGGTTTTTGATGGTCAGAAGCAAGTGATGAGGCAAAAAGCCAAGAAGGTAGTTGAAACAGTGACAAGTCTTGAGACTAACCACTTTGTCGTTTCATCCTTTCACAGAGAAGTAATACAGCGGAAAAACAGGATCCATGGAGACACAAAACCAAGTTCAAAACGTTGAACGTAGCCAGTGTTAATACTTTTATGTTTACCTCCTTCTATAGTTTTTTTTGTCTGCACATGCAATTTTTAACACAATGCAAATCATCCTGTAAATACTTTTTAACTTGTTTTCTTTAAAGTAAATACAGATCTTGAATACCTTTTCATGCCATCAAGCATTCCCCCACCACATAATTTCTCATATCTGTCAAAATCTCCTTCTGATTATGCAACCACATGATTCTGATGAGAAAGAATGATGGGGGGTAGGGCGGCACCTGTGGCTCCAGTGAGTAGGGTGCTGGCCCCGTATACTGAGGGTGGCGGGTTCAAACCCAGCCTCAGCCAAACTGCAACAACAACAACAACAACAACAACAAATAGCTGAGCCTTGTGGCGGGTGCCTGTACTCCCAGCTACTCGGGAGGCTGAGGCAAGAGAATCACCTAAGCCCAGGAGTTGGAGGTTGCTGCCATGGCACTCTACCCAGGGCAATAAAGTGAGACTCTGTCTCTTAAAAAAAAATGGTGGAGGGCACCCCAAGACACTAGTGTGTTCATGTAGGAAGGTCTTGGATATGCTTGGCTTTGCAAAAGGACACATCCGAAACCTGGCAGGACAGGATTCTGAGCATTGCATTTCAGTGTCATCTGCACATTTGATCATTTTGTCTTTAGGCATTTTCCCTCATCGTTGATGGAGGCACGGTGGCCACAGTAATGTGCATTGCAGACCTCCCATGAGCGAGGACGTAATTGACCACACGTCCCAGCTGCTGTGCTCTGATGTTTTCTGGTATTTGACCTCTTTCCTTGACTTCTGAGCATCAGACTTACACTGTGGTCTCAGGACACTCCCAGACTGTCTTGCTGCAGCCCCAATTTCTCGCACACATGTTTTCTCCAATGAAATCTTTGCACGTTTAATCCTGTCTCAGTACCTGTTTCATGGACTACTCAAACTAATACCTTGATCAACAAAAGAGCGGCCAGGATGGGATCACAGGCCTCCTGCACATCTCACTGCAGGTCACCACTGGGGAGGGTGCTAACCCACAGTGACCCTGAACTGCTCTAGGTGCTGATCAACCTGTACCTAGTCAGGGCCATTTGGCCCACCTAAAACCCCTGGGGCTGACAGGAAACACATTTACATCTTTGATACTGACAACCAAGGCTTTGTAGGAAATATTTTTCTTGTTCAAATTGCAGATATCCTAGCTCACTAATGGTCTATGAAATTGGCCAATTTCAGCCTGATTGAGCAGCTACATGCTGACCTTGATGATAGATAGTATCAGTCCATCCTGTTCTTTCGCCAAAGCCATTGCTCCCAATACCGCCACTGCCCCTGCCAATAATTATTATAAGAACTAACATTTATTGAACACTTTGTGCCAAACACCACACATGGATAATTTTATTTGATTCTGTGAACTAGTCTATAAAGTAGGCTTTACTTTTTTTCCCCAGAGAAGTTGTTTACTGAAGATCATGGAAATAATTAATGACAACATTTAAAATCAAGTCAATCTCATTTCACACCAAGCTCTTAACTCCTAAAATGAATACACCTCTAACACACTCAAGACAGTTTTCCTGTTGGCAATGTCAAGATCAGGACCTCAAGCTTTTACTCGCTGGGCTGGGCCTGCTTGCTGGTCAGTGACTTTGGCCTTCCCCGGCCCTGACTCCCACTCCAGGGTGGGAAGCGGTGCTGCGTGGCGTGGACATGGGTAAGGGTCGGGTCTAAATTCTCCTGTAGCAAAGCGTGTAGCTGAGAAGACAGCAGGTGTGTCTTAATCTCGACAAGCCAGCTGGAAAAGGAGCTGGGATTAGAGAAAAGCCTGCCCGTTTTACTTTTTACATTTGGGGACGCTGCGCTCATGAGTGATCTAATTGAGTGATCATGGGCTATAGGCACAAAAAAGTAAAGAGAAATGATTTAGGCAGGGCTTTTTTTTTTCTCCCTCAAAGTCCAGGGTGATTCTGCCCACAGACAGAGTCCTCATTTGCTTCGTTAATGACACTTCATGGCATTGTGACTGCTTTAATTACTGCCATTCCTCCCATGGCAGATGAAGTATCTGTTCTTTTATGACCCATGGGACGCGCAAGAATTAGCATAATAGCACTCCCGACACCCCCGGTGGCAGCTCAGCCAGCACCCAGGCACACACAGACCATCATCTGAGTCAATTAGGAAGCCACCGAGTGTGTCTCTTCAGCCACTCAGCCCACGCTGATGACAGGTGCTGTTAGTTCAGCATTAGCGCCTGTGCCTCAAACTGACGGACACAGTCACGCAGGCAGGCAGGGGGCTGCTGCTGCTCCTGCTGCCCTCTCCCACCCCAGCTTCTCCGTTTCAGCCTTACGGAGACTTAGCTGGTTTCGCCTTGGGGAGCTCTCTCCTGTTGGCACTAACGTCGAACTGGGCCAGCAGCTGGGTCTCCACCCCAGCGGCAACCCAGCGAGCGGGGTGAAGCCTGCAGCTTTCTAGCCGGAGGGCTCTGGCACACTCATTCCAGAGGTTCAAGACATTGAGGCCCAGGATTGGGATCGATTCCAAGGCATTCCTAGGAAGCGGGAATGTTTGGGCAATTCAGCAGGTCTTTATTACTCATATATTCTAGACATTTAACGAGGCAAAGTGCTGAAGGAAGACATAGGGAGAGAAAGAGCAGCCTCATTGCCATCATCGTCAGCATCAGCATTGTCACTACCGTCGCTCCCGTACCTACCATGTTCCAGGCACTGCTATATGTCATGTCAGTAGCCAAAGAAGCCAACTCAGTACAAGAGGTACCACCCTCCTATTACAAATCAGGGCACAGAGTCTCAGAGTGGCCAAATATTTTCTCCAAATTCACGTGTAGCTACGAAAGGGCTAAGCTCAGAAAGACAATGCCCAGGCACAGGTACATCGTGTTCTGTTTGGGATTAAATCACATGTAAATAGAAAATAATTTTAACTTACATTTCAAAAGTGTGTATGTTAAATTACTGAATGTAACAGAACCCAGGCCTAAAATGCACCTAGCTGATAAGTGCCATGGTGGGGGCAGAAGATGGTCAGGAAGCAGAGAAGTTAAAGAAAAGAAGACTCCTAAAGAAGGTGGAGTTTCGGCAAAATTTGGGAAGGCATGTTGGATCTGGAGAAACAGAGGGAAGTGGAGGATGTGCCAGGTGAGAAGAGCAGGGTAAACAGAGGTGTGCGGGTGACAACACCCCCGGGGAGAGCTGTGGGCTGGGAGTGGAGAGTCTGGGGTACAGAGCAATGGCTATCAATTCACGCTGCTTATGCATCAATATAATTGAACCCAACAAATTTTTATTGAGGGCCTACTCTGTGCTAGGTAGGCACTGGACTAGGCAGGTGGGATGTGGCCCTGAGCACAACAGATTAAAAATCCCTATTTCCGTGAAGCTTCCATTGCATTATATTGTTATCATAGCACTTCTTACTATTTCTAACTATCTTACTTATTTACTTGATTATTGCCTAGATCAGGAAGGTACGCTCCATGAAAACAAGGACCACAGAACATGATTTTAGTGACCTTTCTGATGTTCATTCTCCTTTTTCCTGGCAATAGCTCCAGATTCATGATTGGTGAAATGCCCCCCAATATCATGTTCGGCCGTGTGCCTCGTGTGACTATATAGACCCTGTTACCTACTCTGAGCCCAGATGTATAATTTATTGATTCCCTTTCCTAAAGTTCTACTGATTACTTCAGAGACGGGAATGCACTCAGCCTAAGCTGGTTGAATTAAGGTAATCCCCAGGATATTTGCTGTAAATGCTATGACACATCTCCCACGGATGTGAAGATGTGGGGCCTTGTAGCTGCTAAAGCCATTTATGACCAGGAGAGGAACATTTGACACTGTTTGGGGACATCATGTGATAACCGAAGATAAAGCTGGCACTGCAGAGAACAGGACAGAGGCACAGAAAGAACTGTGGTGACATTATGGAGTTTCGATTAGAGATAAGCCTCGTCTGAGGTTAAATCGGCCTCTAGACATCTTAGGTTACACGAGCCTGTTTGTGCTAGGTTTTCTGCCATTTGTATCACACGAGGTTTGAGAGAAGGACTTTGTCTTCTTTCTCTATCTCCAATGTCTTCTTTAAAACAACACGTGGCACATAGTAGGAACTCAATATTGGTTGAGTGAATCCTTTGTGAGTAAAGAAGGAAGTTATAGAGAAAGTGACCCATTCATTTCTAGTCGTTTTATTACCAAATAACATACTGGTTTAGATTTAATTTTTGTGAAATATATGCATATGTCAAATCTAGAGAAGAGACTGTCTGTGTAACTTCCACCCCAGTTAAAAGTAGAACAGAGGCTCAAGGCTTCGGTTACTTCTTCCCCCATTAAGTTCCTGCCCTCACCCTTTCTCACAGAGGGCACCACGATGCTGAGTTTCTGTTAATCACTCCCTTGATTATGCTTACAGTAGTACCACGTGGTATGCATGTCTATAGTTTGTCTGCTTCATTAACACTTCTATGCATGTAATGATCCAGTATGCTTTTGTGAATGACGTTGTTTTACTCAATATTATATTTGTGAGATTGATTGATGCTGCTGCGTATATCTATAGTTTATTCACTTTCATGGCTGTGCAAGGAAAATATTCTCTTGTAAGAATATTCCCCAGTTTATTCATCTCCACCATCGTCATTATTATCAACATTATTTCATAAGTTAGTTAATCACATTATTGTAGTTATTATCGTCAACATTTGGGCTAGAAAGGATGGTTCTTTAAACATTTTTGTGGGGCAGTGCCTGTGGCTCAGTGGGTAGGGCGCCAGCCCCATATACCGAGGGTGGCAGGTTCAAACCCAGCCCCTGGCCAAACTGCAACAAAAAATAGCCGGGCATTGTGGTGGGTGCCTGTAGTCCCAGCTACTCAGGAGGCTGAGGCAAGAGAATCACCGAAGCCCAGGAGTTGGAGGTTGCTGTGAGCTGTGATGCCACAGCACTCTACCAAGGGCGATAAAGTGAGACTCTGTCTCAAAAAAAAAAAAAATTTTGTGCACATCTGGCACATGTGCAAAAGTGTCTAGGGTATACACATAGGAGTAGAATTGCAGGGTCTCAAAGGATGCATATCTTCATGTAGATAACTGGATTTTTTTATGTTGGGCCAATTTACATTTCCATCAGCGGTCCAGGAGCGTTCCCATTGCTCCTGTACAAGCTCATAAATTTGGGGTGTTATCAGACAACTGAATTCTCACCAGTCACCTGGGTAGGGTAATTTCTCACTGTGATTTTTCATTATCCGTCCATTCAAATTACTTTCTAATTTTCATTATAATTTATTATTTTACCCATTTAAAAATGTGTTTTTTAATTCCCAAATGTATGTTCTAGTTGTCTTCTGGTCATTCATTTCAACTTGATGGCATTGCTAGAACTGGGTGGTTGTAAACATTATTTATTGAAGGTTTAACTTTATAAAAATGTTTTCTGTATGCTTGGAAAAAATGTGAATTTACAGTTGTTGGGTATCAAGATCTTTATCTGTCCCTTGTGACAATTTTGTTATCTATATTACTTCAACATTTTACACTTTTACATTTTTTCCTGTTTGTTCTATGGAATACTGAGAGGGGGGTGTTAAAAATAATCCACTATTAGGGCTTTTAAAATTTCTTTTAATGGGCCATTTGCTTATATATTTATTGAGGCAATAATGTTAGGATACACAAAGTTAGAATTGTCATATTATTCTTGTGATTTAAGCTTATTGTTAGCACACAGCGACCCTTTTCATCTTTAGCAATATTCTGTGCTGCAAAGTTTAATGGATATTAACCTAGCTAAACAGAATTTTTCCTTAATATGATTATGGCACATGTTAGTTCCATGTTTTTACTTACATTGCAATCTTTCTGTATCTTTGTTTTTCTGATGTGTCTCTTCAAAACAACATTTAGTCAGTCTTTTTACTAATTTAGTCCAAACATCTTTCCAATTACCTGAAGCTTTTAGTCCCCTTATATGTGATGTAATTAATGATCTATTTGAATTTATCTCTACCATATTATTTTGTGCTTTCTATTTGTCTCAGCTCTTGTAGTTCTATTTAAACTACATGTTCTATGTTTCTTCATTATTTTAGATGGATTTAATGTATTTTATCATTCCATTTTCCTCTCGGGAAATATGAAAGTTATGGACTTTGTTTCCACTCTTGTAATGATTATTTTTTGAAATGGGTCAAAAAATTGCATGCTTGACTTCTGAAAATGTTTTTTATCATATGCCTACTCTCCTAGACAATGTTAAACCTTAGGACACTAATTATATTTGCTCTTCTCCTGGGATAGATAGATAAATAGATGGACGGATTGATAGACATATGTGCAATATTGTTTAGTTATATTCTGTTCTTTTAACCCTACAAGGCATTATAGTTATGTAATTCATATTCAGATCCCTATGTTGGATGACTCTGAGCTTAATCTTCCCTCATCCACATCATAGGAGGCCATGAACATTCAAATTGAGATTGCCCAGGTTTAGTAAATACTTTTACCTTTGAAGTACCGATGATGCTCGGCTACCTCTCTGAGTTTCAGCATTCACTTACATTCTGCCAGGTAACTGCTAACTCTTTGGCTAGCTCTCTGAAGCTCTTAGGAAGATGTTTTGAATATTTCATGCAACGCGTTTAGCTTAGCTTTTTGTTTTTTGCTAAGGGAGGAGTATCAGTCAAGATGCTTATTCTGCTATATCACCAACAATAAACCTGGCTTTGTCTTTATATATACAGTTTTATTCCAACCTCTTCCTTACAGTTTTGGGCACATCTGCTTCAATCATATTTAGTTCTTTTTTTCTTCTCGATTCTGAGTTTCCCTCGGGAAAGTTTCTTTTCTGTCTCCCTCTACACTCATCCCATTTGTGTGTCAAAAAGAAAAAAAAATAATGACCCTAATCATGTCTAAAATGCCTAAGCGTAACGCTAGTGATGCACTTGAATCAGGGAGAAATTCATAAATTATATGAAATTATACAATGAACCCGTGACCTAATCTGTGAAAGTCCTTGAAACTGTCCAAAGATCCCTTCAAAGTCTCAACAAAAGTACCTGCTTACCTTACTCATGTTCCTCTAATTAAGCCTGCTTTTTCTTAAGTATCACAAGCATTCAAAGAAGCAAAAAAATCTCCCCCTTTTTAAAAATAAATCATAGTTATGCACATTAATGCAATCATGGGGTACAATGTGCTGGTTACATATACAATCTGAGATATTTTCATCAAACTGGTTAACATAGCTTTCATGGCATTTTCTTAGTTATTGTGTTAAGACATTTATATTCTGTATTTAGTAAGTTTCACCTGTACCCTTCTAAGATGCACTGTAGGTGTGATCCCAGCAATTACCTTCCCTCCTCCCAACCTCCCCCCTCCCTTGCCCCTTTCCCCATATTCTTGGGCTATAATTGGGTTATAGCCTTCATATGAAAGCTATAGATTAGTTTCATAGTAGGGCTGAGTACATTGGATACTTTTTCTTCCATTCTTGAGAACTCCCCTTTTTAAAAATATATTGCAGCAATGTACTTTTCTACTACTCTTCTACTGAAAACTCATGATGTTTTCATTTTACTTCAGTTAACTCCAATAAAATATTTTCAAATCACATGCTCACTCTGCATAATACTTTGGTGTACCAGACGTCTGAGTTACAGATGCATCTCAGGAATGCAATGCGTTTTTAAGATAGTTCCCACTTAGAATTTAGTTTTTAAAAATGTATCGAAATAATGTTATAACCATATTAAGGGACATTTTGAAAGAAAATGTTTTCAATCTCTACCAACTAAATATAGTTGTTTTCATTTTCCCTCATCCCCTTCCAAACTTTATTCATATACTTAGATAATTTACTGCGTTGTAATCATGTAAATATACAATGCTGCATTCTTTTTCTGAAACCTAGTGTTTCAAAGGTACTCCTTGTTGTTACATGATTTCTTATCTATCATTTTTAATGTCTGCCTCCGGTTTATAATTTGCTTAATGATTACCTTATTGTTGGACTTTACAAAGCTATTTCAATATTCATAAGGGTATTGTTGTAAGTGTGCTTGCCCTTATTTCTATTTTCTTTTTATGATTTATGGTCACAGGACGATAGAGGTGAGTTGACTCAGTGTGAGGCTGTTAACATTTTATGGTTTTTGATACAAATTGAGCCCTAAAAGTAAGGCACCAATGTATAGTTGTCACTCAGTAGTATCTGTGAGGACATTGTTTCTGGAACATTTACAGGTGCCCAAATCTGTGGATGTTCAAGTCCATGATATAAAATGGCATAGTATTTGCATATAACCTAGGCACAGTCTCTCGTGTACTTTAAATCATCTCTCAATTACTTACAATACCTAATGTAAATCTCATGTAAATAGTTGCTCTACTCCATCACGTTTAAATTGGCATTATTTTTATTTTTGTATTTTTTTATTGCTTTTGTCTGAATATTTTTGCTCTGAGGTTGGTTGAATCTGCAAATGCAGGGCCTGCAGACACGGAGGACCAAAAGTGCTGCATAAAGACACTGGTACCTGATGGGTACTGGACAGCAATCTAAAAATTAGTTTGCTTTGGTTTTTCTGTTGAATAATGTGTATAAGGGATGCATTTCTTCACTATAAGGCTTATTGAGCTCCTAAAGAGGTACGCCTTGTGCCAGGTGCTGTGGACACACTGAGATGAATAAAATATAGGCACTTTCTGAGAGGTATTCACAGTCTCCTGGGGGTAGGGAAGGAGAAGAGAATCTAGCGAGTGTTGTCACAAAGACCTGTATACATTTCCATGGGAACACAAATGAGGAATGGCTTCCATGTTTAAGCTTACTTCTGTTTTCCTAGAACATAAGCAGACTTATTGTGCAAGTTGCTTCGTAAAGAGTACGTGAGAGTTTCCCAAACAGAGAAGGGATACCTTATTTTCATTTCTGTTTTATTCTACATTCCCTTATTTATTGCACTCATTCCCAACATACTTGTTTGCTTATAGTCTCTCTTGTATGGATTATTGGTTTATTTTATTGTAGTCCTTTTGTGTTTGATTTAATTTTTATTATTTTACATTTAAGTAGTCCTATGTGACTAGTGATGAGACTAATGGCTACATAATGGTCTGTACATTACATTTCCTTTCTTTTTTTTATTAAATCATAACTGTGTACATTAATGCATTTATGGGTTACAATGTGCTGATTTGATAAACAACGTGGAATGCTTACATGAAACTGGTCAATATAACCATCACCTTACTTAACTTATTTCATTGTAATTTAAAATAGCATTAATAGTAATATCTACAATGACCTCGTATCACAACGAAGCAAAGCTAACAAAGATGAAATGTCACAGCAGGCATTTGCTGAAAGAAAAAAGAGAAAGGATCATGACGCTGAGCTGAGGTGTGAAGATGTATGTAGGAGAACATAATTGCCTATCTCTGAAAGAAAAGTGATGCTCCCACATTAACTCCCAAGATGAGGAGTCATTTTGATAATGACTTTCAAAAAAAAAAAAAAAACACACAGAGTTTCATCACAAATCTATATTCTGTTTAGTTGTAGTTCCTGGTTTTAAAAATCATTTTATAATTTATAAGCATTCATTTATCCTGGAATTATGGCAGAATAGTTCCCAAGCTCTGGGCCGGGCTTTTGAGCTGGTTCATCCTGGGCTAAGATGAGCAGCATAATGTGGAAAGAACATGGGCTTTGGAGTCAGACCCAAGTCTGGGTTAAAGTTCTGATTGGACCGCTCACAGGCTGCTCACGTTTCTACCTTCTCAGAGCCTGCTTGTTCATCTGTCAAGTGAGGAGTTAACCTGACTGGCTCCCTAGAGATAGTGTTAGATTAGATAATAGATATAAAGCTGTTAGCACAGCGTTGCACGTAGTAGGCATTTAGTAAGTCCTAGTCTTGCTGTTGTTTTGCTGTTGCTGTTTTCACTGGGTTGGGAAGATAAGGCAGAACTCTTGGAAGGGCTAGTTCTGTTATACTTCGTTGATTATAACACAAATTAATTAAAGAATCCTGGCCAAGAGACTCCCCATACTATAAAAATGGGGAAAGTTATGTTATGAATACATGGATAATCCAGTAAAAAGAAAACCAAGAGGTAGCAGCTCTCAAATACTTTTAGGGCAGGAGAGTGCTAGGGTGCTCTTCCCACACCCTGGCAGGATGACCAAATCCAGAAGCCAGCAAGCCATAAAAGTGAGGGGTTTTTGTTTTTTTTCCTTCAATCAACCAATCGATACCATGTTTCAAGTGTGTGCTGCAGTAATACCACCGTTCCCTTTCAAATTGAACAGAAGCTCGGGGGCATTGAAAACCAGAGGTGCAAGGATTAACCCGTAAAGCCCTCAAACCTAAACCTCTCATTTTCCAAATGAGCATACAGATGTCATTTTTGACATCATCCTGCTATTTATTGATAGCGAGGATTTGATTCAGAAGGGGAGAAATTAGACTTTTTACTCTCTGGGATTTTTCCCATCAGATCAATGGTCTCCAGCTTACAGAACCACAGAGAGGTCAAGAATTAGTTGGAAGCTCCATGGAGCGTTTGGAAAATGGACTGAAAGCAGCTTCTGGGTGCATTTTGTAGTGGTCATTACCAGCTAGGGATGAGTCCTTTTTGTTTCAAGTCTCTTGAGGACGTATGCTCTGACAAAGGCTAGTGGTAAAAGGAACATACATGTGAAGAGGCCACTTAGAATCACTCTCCTGGCTGCAGTGAGACAGCCATTACTTTTCATTAAATAAGTAATATTCTGAGCAATCCACTTACTCATCATTAAGGGCCATTACTAGCTACTCTTTGTCACACATAAACCCTAATGGAGCTCTATCAAGGATTTTACTAAAGAGTTGCTAATTTGCAAAGGGAAAATTAGTAATACTGGAAGCAGAATTTAGATTTTCCCCTAAAGCTCTTCTGAATAGCCTCCCTTTTCCCCTCTGCCCTGGAAAACAAAGCAGCCGCACAGTAATTACGGTGCGGCTGTAGCAGGAAGCTGCTCTCCTCCCCTGCACTGCAGTTCAGTTTTTGGTCACAGGGGAGCACACTGATCTCTCTATTGAAAGTTCAAATACTATTCGCCCGCTTCTCTGATCTTTTTGGACCTCAGTCTGTCCCATTTGAGGGCCAGGTCATTCAGTGGGATAAGGAAGGAACAGAAGAGCCCTTCTACTTTTTGTTTTCTTGGTGTTTTTTATTATGAAAGGAAAAGAAAAGTGGGCAACATAAAATTAGTAGGACATTTGACATTGTATTTCGGAAGTTAAGGCATCAGTGTCTGGTTTGAGGGAAGTAGTTGTAATTCTCAGTGAGTTTTCAAGGCGATCATCAGATTATTTAGGTTCTAATTTTACTCGTAATGCGCTTCATTCTTGATGATAGTTGTTCACAAATGTAGGTGCTGCCAAAAAGCCATGACAAGAATAAGGCCCGATTTTTAAAAGAGGGATATTTATGTCTGGAAAGGTAGGGCCTATAAAAGTCCAGTAAAGAGACACGATCAAACTTTTCTTTAAGTTCAATGTCAGATTGCAGCTCTCTGTATTCCTTTTGAAAATGGGCAGGTGACATATTTATACCGAGTCTCAAATGCACCAAAATATTGATTATTTTCCTGAAAATCTTGAAATCTGTTTTCAAATTCTTGTATCAAATCGAGAAGCAAGGCTTCCTATTTTTTGCTGTTTCACAGTACTGTGTTTAGCCAACATGTCAAAATGCATAAAATTGGTTGCCTTAATTTGAGCTTGCTATAATTTTATTTTTTAATTTTTATTGTTTTCTCATCTGTACTCCCTTAAAAAAAATTTTTTTTTGTTTTTATTATTTGGGCTTCATTGAGGGTACAAAGAATTAGGTTACACTGATGGCATTTGTTAGGTCAAGTTCCTCTTATAATTGTGTCCCGCCCCCAAGAGGTATGCCACACACTGTAACCCTGCATCCCCAGAAGAGTCCTTCTTTAAGCCAAACAGAGACCAACTCTTATCTGTTCCAATATTTCAATAGGAGAGAATTTTCCAGGCCAACTCAAAAATATAACTGTAGAATGAATGGATTTGAGTTGGCTGTGACAAGTTGTTTATATTTTCTGATGGCAAGTCTGTTTCGTGTGGCCAGAGGACTCTTAATAAGCACGACAGAGAAGTAAGGTGGTCTACCTAGAAAACTTCTAGGTAAGATCCGTGAGAATTCTCTCCCTTGCCTCCACTTTCTCCTCCCTTGCTTTCTCTTCAATCATTCCCACCGGTTTAATTACCATTCTCTTTCAAATTGGAAATGCCCTCAGATTTTGCAGTGCTCAAAATAAATTGATTGGGTAGATCATTTGGAAAGTTCTAGCATGGGCATTGGTGCTACTATTGGACTAGAAATTCAGAGATAAGTAGGACCAAGGAGTAAGAAACCAGAGAAAACTAGAGCAAAAAATCTTTAAATTTTATTTTCATTACTAAGCCTGTAGAAAAACACATTTTCTTTCTTTGGCCATCTGGCTGTTTATCAACTAGATTTTTGGCTTTGACATGACAAAGAACAAATGAGCGAGTGATTTGGGGGTAGATCTTGTTTCCATTGCTGGGTTTGGGATTAGTAGCTAATCTTGAGATTGTTCAGTGTATAATATATTCTCAAAACATATAGACACTAAGCCCGTCAGGAGGCAGAGTACTTCGTGTTAGCTAGAGGACAATTCTACTTGCAGATGCTTTTTAATTAACAGGGGCTTTGCATTAGCTTTCTTATCTACCCAGCTAGAGTTCCCATGTCCAAGCAGGTGCATCCTGTTGTGTATCATAGAACAACAAAGGGGAGTGCAAGGGCAGGGACACTTCAGACAATTATGAGCAAATGAGTACATGCTTCCCTGCTCTCTGGCTCCTGCCGCTTCTGTCGCTTCTCTTGCTGAATTCCCCAAAGAAGTCTCCTTTAAGCAAATTGTATTAGGTCATTAAATCCGAAATGTGCTACTTCGAATCAAAAGTTTACTTTCTTATATCACAAACAAGAAGCAGTACAATAATCAAAGTATGCTCCTAAACTATCGATACGGTTTTGCCATCTTAACCGTAGCTTATTGCTGCCAGCAGCAGAGAAGCCTGGAGAGTGAGTGGCAATGAAATTGCAAAAGGCGTTTCCATAGCTTGTTGAGAATCGAATATTTTTCCTCGCAAGAAGTGGTCCAAAGACTGGAAGAAGTGGCAGTCAGTTCGTGTGAGGTCTGATGAATATGGTGGATGGCGGAATTTCCAAGTCCAGCTTCTGTAGTTTGAGCAGCAGCAGCGTTGCCTGTGTGACGTGTGGTAGAGCGTTGTTTTGCAAGAAGGATCAGCCGGTCTCTATTGACCAATCTCAGCTGCTTAATTACACGCATCCTCGTCATCTCATCCGTTTGGTTGCAATAGACAGCAGCTGTAACCGATTGACCAGGTTTCATGGAACTGTACTGGATGATACCAGTGCTGGACCACCAAATAGACACCATTAGCTTTTTTCGATGAATATTTGGTTTTGGACTATGTTTCCACACTTCATCTTTATCCAGCCATTGTGATTTGCCCATCACTGAATGCTTGTGATTGTCAAAAAGAACCCATTTTTCACCACATGCAACAATATTGTGTAGAAATTCACCTTTATGTCATGACAACAAAGAAAAGCAAGCTTTGAGACAATTTCTTTTCTGGCAGTCCTTTAATTCATCCAGAACCCATCTATTCAGCTTCTTTACCTGGTTGATTTGTTTCAAGTGGTCCAATATTGTTGGGATAGTAACATCAAACCTTGCTGCTGATTCACATGTAGGCTGAGGTGGATTCACTTCCACTACAGCTCATCATTATCCAGTTTGGTCAGGTTGCCCACATGGCTCATTTTTAAGATTAAAATCACCAGAATGTAACTTGTCAAACCATTGACATGCCGTGTGTTCATTAACCACATCCTTCCCAAATACTGCGTTGATATTTTGAGCTGTTAGCTCTGCATTGGTTCCACTACAGAACTCAGATTCAAAACTAATGCAAATTTTTGACTTTTCCATGGTTTCACCTAAATTGCTATGTGAAATGTGAAAGATAATCACAAACCAAAATGTGCATTTGAAAGCATGAGGGTGTACCTTGGCAGTAAAAAATAAAACAAGAGTCAAAGTGAAATGTCAGAGATATCAAGTGTCAAACTTAGTGCTTCAGTCGCTCACTTGATTTGTTAATATTTACTTAATACTTCTCTGTGCTAGGCCCAGGTATAGAACACTGAACAAGGATGGTTCACCATCTAAAGTGAAAGGCAGTCAGTTATTCATGAAAGCATAAAGCTAAAGCGAGGTGGATATTTTAATGCTAGAAGTCTTGGGAAATTTGCCCACATCAACTACGTTTCCTCTCAATAGTGTCTCTTTCTCTGTCTTCATGGGCCTGCTTCTTCGATTTTAATTTTAATAGGAGAAGCAAGCCCCATTCCACAAGGCTATGGAATCCTGCACAGGACGTTGCTGCCAACCTTGCCCACTCCTTTGATGCAAGGAGTTCTACCAATGCCAGGAGCTGCTAGTGTCATAAAACCCAAGTAGAACTATTGGCATACATCACACAAGTAACTGAACTTAGCATAGGTGTTCAGAGGACAACAGTCTTCCTAGTTCCTCATTTCCCTATTTGGGCCCACCAGCAGACTCATCAAAACCCCATTATCTAGGGCCAATCTTGACCTAGAGTGAAAGACAGAGGGGTAGAAAGAGTGAGAAATCTTACACCCTTGATACTCATCATGTGGTCCACAGACCAGAAGCATCAGCGTCACCTCGGAGCTTACTGGAAATACAGAGCTTCAGGCTCCAGCCCAGACCTACTGAGCCTGGATCTGCCTTTTAACAAAATTCCCAGGTGAGTTGTAAACGTTAAAACTTGATAAACGGTGCTCGAAATCAGTGATTTTTCAAACATTTCCCCAATACCCACACATTAGATGATGATTCTGTACAGGGCACATTTCCGAGTGTGGTCAAGATCAGAAACACTTCCATACTATGAATGAAAAATGATCACAGAGCACTTCAGTGCACCAGTGCCCCATCATGCTTAAAAGAACTGGTGTATCTTAGCCACATTTTCTATAAATGAGTGAATTTTCTAGGACCCATACTATAAACTTGTGATGCAGCTGGGATCCAGAATCCAGATTTTCAATTGCCCTTTGGATCTGCTTTGAGTCAGGAGCTTTCTGCTCTGCCCCTAAGACCCAGCTCCTCAGGAGCTGTGTTTCTGTCATTTGTGTCTCATGTTCAAGGTGCCAGCCACTAATATCTACAGACAGCTAACATGATTATTTACCCACTTATCTTTGAAAGATTTAGCAATCTTATCTCTGTCTGTCACAGCAAGGCCTTTGCCTTCTGTGACATCCTTTCATCTATAAAGACCATTCTATTCTGACCTTACCTCCTAGTCACCCTGCACACAACTCTTGGCCCCTGGGCTTTACCTTGACCTCTGTGAAGAGCACACATTGCTCAGTAGTTTGCTTTGAACTAGCTTTGTGACCTCATAGCTCCATGTGAACATCCCCCATAAAACAGATTCCACAGTAAGGTACTCAGATTTAGATTTTCCAAATTCTGGAGCCTACCTGAGCTCTAGACCATAAGTTCGGATTTTTCTGTTAGGTTTTATCTAACCTCCATCTAATACCTTTAAGGTCAGATCCTGACTACCTTCTCTTTTTTTTCAAACAATGTGCAAGCTGCAGTAATAAGGAGAAGAGAGTCTGGAAAGCAAAGCTGTTTTTTTATTTCAAATTAATATGGGGGCACACATTTTTAGATTACATTGTTCTCACTTCCAACGTAAAGTTCCAATTGTAAAAGAACCCCTCACCCAGGGGACATCCTGTATACCTTCTCACTGTGCACGTTAGGTGACATCCCACCAAATGCCCTCTCTCTTCCAATTAGCTAAGGGTGGGGAGAAGTTAAAGGGAAAGGCTTTATCTTCCCAAAGAGGAAAATAAAAGCCTCTTCCCTATGGTAAGAGTGCAATCCAACATTACCTAGACTGATTTAGTACGGAAAGACTTCAGATTCCCAAATATTAACATTTTATAAAGAGAAAATGATATAGGAAGATGGTATCTTAATTGTGGGGCAATATATTCCCTTGCAACACTGATATTTTTGCCATAAATGAGGAGCATGTTCCCAAACCTGTCTCTAACCAACATAGCAAAGTTCCTAAACTACTTATTTAACACTTGGGGACCAGGGCCTGCTCCAGGCAACATAGAAAATAGGCGACACGAATCTAAAATATTCTTCTCCCATAATCATCTCTTTTGGAGCTCTTGCCCTTTTGAGTTCTCAGTGCTCTGTCCCTGACTGTTCCCACTTCTAGCAAAGAAAAGGTCACCTGCTAACAATATCCAATGCTGTGCAACCTTTGCTAGAGTAGCTGCATATTGAAAGACCCAGAGAGAGGACAAAACTTAGCCCAAAGGAATGATTGCTCAAGATGGAATTGGATACATCAAGAATGGGAGAGATCTATTTGCAGTGGGGTTTCCAGGTGCCCTCCAGATCCCATCAATAGTCGCTTCTCTGCTTTTCCCATGGATGTCGGGTCTGAGGAGAATGACACCTGCCCCTGCCTTGCTTCATAAAGGGATTAGTCAGGGTAAAATTAGGTCAGAGATGTTAAAGTGCTTTTGACACAAATCAAATCAGTGTTTTGATTTTTCCCAATCTAATATAGCCACTGCCTTAGGGTCAGTTTCTGCCTCAATCTCTCCATCTTTCAAAATTAGAATACTGTATTCTTGCACTTCTTTACAAGGCTGCTCAGTGGAAAGAAAACAAATATGTTTATTGCGATGCCCATTGAATAAAAAATATGTGAGACCATTGCCTTAATGTGACCAATGACCTTGCAGAATGAACAAGCGGTTGTTTTCATTCTGCATTGGAGATTGGTCTTGAGCGAAGTAATTTCCAGGCAGGTGAAAATTTGGCACCTGGGACCCACTCATCAGAGAAATGAATTTGTCCCCTGTGTTTAATGGCTTAAGGAAGGAAACATTTGATTTTAAGAACAGACCGTAGGCCAGGTGCGGTGGCTCACTCCTGTAGTCCCAGCACTCTGGGAGGCTGAGGCGGGTGGATTGCCTGAGCTCACAGGTTTGAGACCAGCCTGAGCTAGAGGTAGAGCCCCCCATCTCTAAAAATAGCCAGGCATCGTGGTGGGCGCCTGTAGTCACAGCTACTTGGGAGGCTGAGGCAAGAGAATCTCTTGAGCCCAAGAATCTGAGGTTGCTGTGAGCTGTGACGCCACGGCACTCTACCCCAGGTAACCAAGTGAGACTCTGTGTAGCAGCCCGTATAGCCTATGGCTAGGAGGAGTGAGAGTTATAAGAAATACCTGTATGGCTCAATAATGGAACACCTTGGTGAAAAGGGCATGGAGAGGGATTTAGCACTCCTAACAAGCATGAGAGCTCGCGAGATGAGAGCAGTGGTGAATTGGCAGTCTCTACACCTGTGCTGTTGAGAGGCACGAGATCAGCCTTATATTAGGCTGGAGGAGAAGGCAGTCGGGGAGCATGCGCATCCTATCACGGACCTGCTTACTCTGACTCTGTCTCCTCTCCTGCCTGCAGAACGCCAGCACGGCATCTCTGCTGAAGATTACAGAGCTGTGCTAAGGACTAAGATCTATCTTTCTAAGACTGCTTTACTCTAAGTCAGTCTCCCCCCCCCCCCCGCCCACCATCACCTAAAGTAGCTAGCCCTCACGCACCCAAGAGAAATGGTTCCTGAGGAAGGTAGCTTAGTGGTCCGTGTCCGGAACCTAGTTAAGCCACCTGAGACCTGGCCACTCCCGGGTCCTGACAACTGTCTCAAACAAACAAACAAATAAACAAAGGGTGGCGCCTGCGTCTCAAAGGAGTAGGGCACAGGCCCCATATGCCAGAGGTGGCGGGTTCAAACCCAGCCCCAGCCAAAAACAACAACAACAACAAAAAAACAAAACAAAAACCCAGCCCTCATGCCATTTACTGGGGTATTTTCCTCAAAACTTACTCAAATGCCTTCAATTGAGCCACAGGAAAGGAAGCGGCTGTATGGTACGTTTCTCAAAGTGTGACCTTCAAATGATTACATTGGCAGCACACACTTGCAACAAATACAGATTCTTCACTTGGGCATCTTACCAAACCTATCAACTCAGGATCTCTCAGGGTAGGACGAGGAAAGTCATATTTTAAACACAAAAAGATAACTCCCTGGCATACTAACACATGTGACCCACAATCACCAGTGGATTCGATTCTTTGAGTATGACTGTAGGGCCATGGTTTTTAACACTCACCACACACTAGAATCACCCAGAGGGTTAGTAAAAAAAAAAAAAAAGAAAGAAAAAAATGGCCCGCCCCACTCCAGAGTAATTAAATAAGATTTCCTGGGGGAGGTGAGGCCCTGCTTATGGACTTTTAAAACTCTTCTGGTGATTTTAGGAGTGTGCACAAGGTTGGAAACCATTGATATGGGGCTATCACTGGGCTCACCTCACTCATATACCTTCCTTGGGTTGCCAAGGACTAGTCAAGGTCACATTCATTGACAGGTTTACCCCTTTCTTTTCTCTTTATGCATGATGGGTGAAAAGAATCTACAGAACACTTACTCTGTGCTACGTACTGAGGAAGTTACAGTGAAACAAATAGAAATGGATTCTGTTCTCAAGTAGCTCACAGTCTAGTAGGAGAGACAGATAAACTGATTCCAAAAGGTGAGTAAAAGAGGCATTAATCTCTCTAGAATTCCCCCTGATGATCTTGCTAGTTCCTTGAAATAAGCACCTCAGTCCCCCACAGACCAAAGAACACGTTCTCATAAGGATCCTTTGCTTTATCCTCACTCTTATCTCCTTGTTCAAAGCATCCTTTAAGAGACCTGATTTTGAGAGTTTCTAAAAGGCACTGAAGTTCTTAAGATTTTTTAGAGCTGTGTGAATTTCTTCCCAGATCCCGAAGATCCCCCCAGCTATGACATACAAACTAGTGAGTCTCACACCTTAGCCTCTGGCCTGTGTCAGCCCATGAATATTGGAGCATAGTTGGGGTAGACTAACAAGTCCTGACTCACAGGGTTAAAGAGTGGGCTGCTCTTCCCTGTGCCCCAAACATGCCTTTATCTTTGAATTCAGTGCCTGTGAAAATCTCTTTCTTAAGTTAATTTTATTGAATTTTACTGGCGATAGCAGAACTTTGGGGTAGCTATTCTAGTTCAGGCTAATGTATGGAATAAAGTATCATTTACCTACCTCCTATAAAAGAATTTAAGATGTTGCTATTTAATCAGGCTGGTGCAGACATGTCATGGCCATTGGACAGCACAAAGTATCAAAATGTGACATCTTTAAACTGACAACATAGTTTTCAAAATGTGAGCTTTTGCTTCTTTCCCTTACTGTAATAATGTACTCATAATTTATTAGCTGATAAATTATCTGAGACTGTTAAGTCATGTCCGATATAACACCAAAATGTTTTCTTTCCTAAAAAGGAAGAAGTCAGTTTTAATGATCATGACCTTGTTCAATTTGACATTCAAAGGAGCTACAAGAGCTGTCATTCTTTTCTGTTCCTTTCTCTCTTTTTCCTCCTTTCTCTCCAGATCTCAATTACAAAAGACCGTAGTGGCCGTTTTAAGAAGATTCTCCAGGTTATGGTCTGGGGCTATAGCCAATTTCTGGAGTTTTCTTTGG
>CAUYRH010119885.1:0-10991 GCA_963574655.1 Perodicticus potto
GTGGTGGGCACCTGTAGTCCCAGCTACTTGGGAGGCTGAGGCAAGAGACTCGCTTGAGCCCAGGAATTGGAGGTTGCTGTGAGCTGTGATGCCACTGCACTCTATCCAGGGTGACAGCTTGAGGCTCTGTCTCAAAAAAAATAAGAATAAAAAAAAAAATAAAAAAAAAAAAAGTACGTCAGGATTTAAAAAAAAATAAAAAATAAAAAATAAAATAAAAAAAGTTCTGGTAACTTGGGCGGTGCCTATGGCTCAGTGAGTAGGGCACCGGCCCCTATACTGAGGGTGGCAGGTTCAGACCCGGCCCCAGCCAAATCGCAACAAAAAAATAGCCGGGTGCTGTGGTGGGCGCCTGTAGTCCCAGCTACTTGGGAGGCTGAGGCAAGAGAACCGCCCAAGCCCAGGAGCTGGAGGTTGCTGTGAGCTGTGACACCAGGGCACTCTACTGAGGGCGGCAAAGTGAGACTCTGTCTCTAAAAAAAAAAAAAGTTCTGGTAACTTTATAAATTGGTCGCTTAGTTGAATTTTGGCAAACGGGCTTGCTCCAACTGAACCATTTCTCTATCAGTGTTTTTCAACCTTCTTTATCTTACAGCACACCAGAACCTGTAGCTAAACTTCCACAGCACCCTTAAATTATGTTGATCAAAAAAAAAGAGCAAGTAAAAGAATATACTTTCTGTGCTTCAAACTTCTTTTGAAAATAATTTAATGATTTTTTTTTTTTTTTTGAGACAGAGTTTCACTTTATCCCCCTCGGTAGAGTGCCGTGGCGTCACAGCTCACAGCAACCTCCAGCTCTTGGGCTTAAGCAATTCTCTTGCCTCAGCCTCCTGAGTAACCGGGACCACAGGCATCCGCCACAACGCCTGGCTATTTTTTGTTGCAGTTTGGCCAAGGCCAGGTTTGAACCCGCCACCCTTGGTATATGGGGCTGGTGCCCTGCTCACTGAGCCACACAGCACACCTAAGATCCTCTCATGGCACACCAGTTAAAAATTACTGCTCTGCATGAATGGTACTTTCCTAGATGTTGTTCCTGCAAATAGCTCTGGCCCAGGTAGTGGGGCTATCTGGGCTGGGTTGTAGAAAAAGCTGCTCTGAACCTGACAAAAGTAGCAGAGAGATCCCAGTTAGGCTGCTGTTCTTCTTCTTCCTCCTCCTCCTCATGATTCTTTGTAGAGATGGGGGTCTCACTTTTGCTGCTCAGGTTGGTCTTGAACTCCTGAGCTCAAGGGATCCTCCCACCTCAGCCACCCTGAGAGCTAGGATTACAGGTATGAGCTAACGTGCCCAGCTCGGCACTGTGACACTATCCTTTTCTGAAGTTGCCTCTCTTTTAACCACTTTACTTGGTTTCTGGGCTCCCCATATCTGCTGCTTCCCTGATCCCTCAAAACTCTCTTTATTCTTCCCCTGCTCTTTATTCATGGGGCTGTCAGCACCTGACACAACAGCCACTTATTGTTTAAAGAGGCTAAATGGTTAGTTGGGGTCAGTGCAGTCTTAACCAGAATTAGAAGAACAGACAAAGTTAAAATCAGGAGTTAGTACCCAATGAATCAACCTTGGTTGGCCCATCAGAGTCAAGGCAAGGGTAAGATGTGGGCTAAGAGGGGCGGCGCCTGTGGTTCATCGAGTAGGGTGCCGGCCCCATAAACCAAAGGTGGTGGGTTCAAACCCGGCCTTGGCCGAACTGCAAAACAGAAAAATAGCCGGGCGCTGTGGCAGGTGCCTGTAGTCCCAGCCACTTGGGAGGCTGAGGCAAGAGAATCGCCTAAGCCCAGGAGTTGGAGGTTGCTGTGAGCTGTGTGACGCCATGGCACTCTACCAAGGGTGATAAAGTAAGACTTTGTCTTTACAAAAAAAAAAAAAAAAAAACACATGGGCTAAGAAAATGAACAAAGAAAACTCCAAGAATCCAGGAGGAAGGTCACAAATACTAAGTCCAAGAGAGTGTGAGCAAAAGGCTCAAGAGTTTTGTAACCTAAGTTAACTGTTAAGATTAAGCTGGATTTGGGGCAGTACCTGTGGCTCAAAGGAGTGGGGCGCTAGCTCCGTATGCCGGAGGTAGTGGGTTCAGACCCAGACCCAGCCAGAAACTGCAAAAAAAAAAAAAATATTAAGCTGGTTTTAAGCTTTGTCCTGGTGAGTCAACTGCTGATCAGGATTGACTTG
Source organism: Perodicticus potto (assembly GCA_963574655.1). Classification (NCBI taxonomy): domain Eukaryota; kingdom Metazoa; phylum Chordata; class Mammalia; order Primates; family Lorisidae; genus Perodicticus; species Perodicticus potto. The sequence goes on from CAUYRH010119885.1 coordinate 2,179, forward strand.
AAACAGAGTTCTTGGGTGGGGAGTGGAGATGACTTTTATCAGAGTTGTTTCCTGTAGGGGTGAGTGGATAGAGACCCAGTGCCAAACAAATGCCACAGCACAATGTGATGAGTATTCTTACCAGAACTCAGAACAAGCACTGTGGAAAACAGAAAAGAGAGCAAGAAAGTGATGATGGCGGTTGGAGGTTGGAGATAGGAAGTCATGGAAAATCTCAGAGGCAGTGACATTTGAGTTGGCCTTGAAAGATAATCGGATGCTTGCATGGCAAAGAATTGGGGAAGACATTTATTCATTTAATAAATATGTGTGGAGTATTTCACTTTATACCAGCTGTGGTTCTAGGTTGAGGCTAAGCAGCCAACAAGACAAAGCCCCTGCCTGTGATTACCTTACATCCTATTGACATGATAGGCAGAAGCAACCACAGCTAGCAAAGGCCTTGACCCATTCAGGGAGGGGTGAGTTCAGTAGGGCTTTCTGGCAGAATACATGGGCTATTGGTGAAAATAAAGTCGGGCATTGTGGCACATCCCTGTAGTCCTAGTTACTTTTGAATCTGAAACAGGCAGGATCACTTGAGCCCATTAGTTTGAGGCTGCCATGAGCTATGATCATACCACTGCACTCCAGCCTGGGAGATAGAGTCAGGCCTCTTCTCTTAAAATGAAAGAAAGAAAAAAACAAAAGGACAGGAGAGAGAAAGGAAGGGAGGGAGAAAGCTGGAGAGGTAGGGATGAGGACAGATATGAAAGAATGAATTAGGCCATGCAAAGAGATTTAGGCAGAGACTCTTCTGTAAGTCATTGGCTTATTAAACATTTTAGAACTGTGGAGCCATGGAATCCTTCAGGGAAAATCCCACATGGTCACTCAATATATAAAACAACAAAAGTAGGTGGTCACAGAGGCTCGTGCCCTGATCCCAGCCAAGGTGGGAGGATCACTTGAGCCTAGGAGTTTGAGACCAGCCTGGGCAACAGGATGTGACCCTATTTCTAAAAAAAAAAAAAAAAAAAAAATTAGCTGGGCTTGATGGTGGGTGCCTCCCAGCTACTTGGGAGCCTGAGACAAGAGGATCCCTTAAGCCCAGGAGTTTGAGGCTGGAGTGAGCTATGATCATGCTACTTCACTCCAGCCTGGGTGACAGAGTGAGACCTTGTCTTAGAAAGGAAGAAAGCAGCTGGGCGCTGTGGCTCACGCCTGTAATCTTAGCACTCTGGGAGGCCGAGGTGGGTGGATCACTTGAGCTCACGAGTTTGAGACCTGCCCAAGCAAGAGTAAGACCCCCATCTCTAAAACTAGCTGAGTATTGTGGCAGGTGCTGTAGTCCCAGCTACTTCGGAGGCTGAGGCAAGAGGATCACATGAGCCCAAGAGTTTGAGGTTGCTGTGAACAATAACTCCACAGGACTCAACCCCAGAGTCTCTAAGTGAGACTCTGTATAAAGAAAAAAATAGAGCTGCTTTCTTGAGTCAGGGATGGGAGAGTGGGGGAGGAACTCCTCTTTTCGCTCTCTGCTCTCCTCAACAGCACCTAAGGCATTTCCAAGAAACATGAAGGACCATGGTTTAAACCCAGTGCTGAAAGGTAACGGAGGGTGTCACAGCCCACCACTGCCACCGCTTGTCAGGGTTGGGGACAGTTTAACCAGGTTCTGGACGCAGACTGCTAAGCTATCTTGCTCAGGAACAATTTCTCTTAGGTGCCTGAGGGCTATCTACTTTAGCTGATGGGAGAGAGAGATAGTCTTTGAGAAAGTAAAGCAGTCTTTTAGAAAGATAGATCTTAGTCTTTAGTAGAGCTTGGCAATCAGCAGAGAGATGCCGTGCTGGTGTTCTGCAGGCCAGAGAGGAGACAGAGTCAGCATCCGTGATAGAATGCGCATGCTCCCGACTGCCTTCTCCAGCCTAATATAAGGCTGATCTCGTGCCTCTCAACACCACAGGTGTAGAGACTGCCAATTCACCACTGCTCTCATCTCGCGAGCTCTCTCTTGCTTGTTAGGAGAGCTAAATCCCTCTCCATGCCCTTTTCACCAAGGTGTTCCATTACTGAACTATACAGATATTTCTTATAACTCTCACTCCTAGCCATAGGCTATGCGGGCTGCTACAGGAGGGCGCACCAACGTGGGTGAATGGAGCGATGTGATCTGACTCGCTTTCTTGGGACAAAATGGGGATGGACTAGGGTGGCCAGTCATCAGAGAAGCCCACCGAGTGGGTCAGGGACAAGCTGCTGAGGACCGGCCTATGGTGGCAAGCCTAGATCCAAGAGAGATCTGGGAGGTAACACCAACCGAACTTGGTGACTAAGAATGAGAGGAAGAAGAAGACAGAGCAGTGAAAGGTGATTTCAAGAGAGCAAAATTAGAACTCTCAATGCTTTCTCTATTCTCCTTGTTTTTGGTTGCAAGCACCTTGGGCATCTGGTGAGGGTCACTCCATCTTCCTTGGCTTTCTAATGCCTGCAAGACCAGTTTGAATGTCTCAGCGAGGCTGGCCCTTTGCCCTGTCCTCATGCCCTTAAGCAGGATAGGTACAGGGGAGGAGAGGCAGACTGAAAGGACAAAGAGACATTGATTTTAAACAGATGGGTTTAAATGACTAATGGAGCATCTGACAGAAAATTGGAAATATGGATCTGAGGCTCAAGACAGAAGTGGAGTTGGAATTACAGATTTACGGTCATCAGAAAATAAACAGTAATTGAAGGGTTGGGAGTAGATGAATATGTCTGGGTAGATCAGGTATAGAGGAAGGAATTAAATATAGAAACTCAGAGAACAAGGGCATTTAAGGACAATCAAAGTCCCAGGGGAGGCTCTTCCCCTTTTTTTCCTTTTTTTATTTTCAGCAACATCAGCCTCAGAAGACTTCTCCCTTTTTGTTCCCCTGAGGTAGTGATCTGCTTTTTAATTCTACCAATAGCTCTGGTTCCAACTTCAAAAGTTAGGAAGTCACCTCTGGGAGAGTCTGAGGAGGGACCAGGAAGAGACCCGCAAGACCACAGTGCCACCCAGTTCTCTGAACGTGCTGTAACTCTTCCCTGCGCAGGAAGAGAACAAATCATACGATTGTGCCCTTGACCTTGGTGCCAGAGATCCGGGAGTATTACTTGGGCTGGATGTAGCCCCCAAACCCCTACTTCTTCTTTTTTTCTTTTTTAGAATTTTTAAAGAAAAGTTTTCGATTTATAAAAAATATTGAACTGATAGTACTGAGAGTCCCATATACCCCTCCCCCATAGCTCCGTAATCAGTACCTTTCATTAACGTGGTACATTTGTTACAATTAATGAACCAGTATTGATGCATTATTATTAAAGTCCATAGTTTACGTTAAAGTTCATTCTTTGTATTATACAATTCTATGGGTCTTTTAATATTCCTTAGACTTATTTTATTATTAAAAAAGTACTGCCTCTAGGTTATCCTAGCCAGACATAGAACACTTCATGACACATGCAGCTACTGTAACACACTCTAATAGACACAGCTGTTATAGAATGATTTACACTTTGGGAAGAAATTCAACAATAGTAAGGGTGACTCTTTATTTAAACTAAAAACAATAATATACAAATCGTCTTTCTCATTTGTTTGAAAGGGCTACAAAATTCAACATACAATTCTATGGGTTTTAACAAATACATATTATCATGTATTCAGAGTTACTGTATCACATAGAATCATTTCACTGCCCTAAATATGCCCTGTACTTAGCCTGTTCACCCCCCTTCACAATTGCTGGAACCACTGGTCTTCTGACCATGTCATCTCAAACTCCTGGGCTCAAGTGATCCGCCAGCCACAGCCTCCCAAAGTGCTGGCATTACAGGTGTGAGCTACCACACCCAAGCCATTTTGCCTTGTATGGCATCCTTTCTAATGGCTGTATAAGATTGTCTCCTGTGAATTATGCTAAGACAGTCTTCTATTGTTGGACACTGATACTGTTACATGACTTGAAGAAAAGACTGGAATGGTAACACCAAACCTTAGATTCACATGACAGCAAATCACACTTTGCTGACCTGACATAAGATTCACTCGCCTATGTTCTCCCACTTAACTATATTTACCAGCATTTCTTTATCTTCCGGCAAAGGAACCTCTTTAGATGTAACACCCTATCTTGGAAACCAGAAGAAAACATCTGGTATTCACTCTGATGGAAGAACCAAAACAAAGCAGTAAACACCATCTGTCAACTTTTCTTCCAAAAGAGCCCGTCCAAAATTCTGGGGCTTCTCTTTGCCAGCTCTTTGTCACGGCAGCACCAGAAGCAAATGAAACAAGCCATTGTGGTTTCTCTTGATGTTCTGAGCTGGGAGGCTAGGCTCCCAGGGATGAAGCCAACTTCTTGAACGCTGGTATCTGCTCCCACGTTGAAAGTCTGTATTCTTCAGGCATTTTACCTGTTAGCCTGTGCTGGCTACGAAAACGTGTGTTAAGAGTTGTGACCACAATGCGCCCCCAGAAGAGCAGCTCTATGCCTTACACTTGATGATCCAGCAACACTGATTCTTATTCTCCTTTATCTTCTTTGTCTAACTCCTCCAAGAAGTCTTCGTTCATTCCTTTCCCTCATTCAAGGGCTCCTCTGTTTCCTCACCTTGTGCGTACCTTTACCTGAGCAGTTGTCACATGGGGAAACGATCTGTTTAAGCACGTATTTTGTTTACTAGCATATGTCAGGGGTTGGCACATAGGTGATTAATGTATGCTTCTCAAACACTAAGTACAGCCTCTGCTGCTTTACCCTGGCATTCAGTCCTGCTGCTGCTCTGACTGGCCAGTACCCCAGGCCTGCCCCGGCCACTGCATCCATGTGGGGGATGGATGCTCCATTTGGAACAGGCTCCTTGTACAGCCCCAGAAGTGCTGCCATCTTGGTAAATGTTTCTCACCATGACCTAACTGTTCACATTGCCTCTCATGAAATTCTAATCTCCTAAGAGACATCCATACTGAACAGTGATCTTTTTTTTTTTCCTCTTTTTTTTTAATTGCAGATATCAAACTGATGAAGAGTGATCTTTAAGGGATGGCGCCTGTGGCTCAAGGAGTAGGGTGCTGGCCCCATATGCCAGGGGTGGCAGGTTCAAGCCTGACCCTGGCCAAAACTGCAAAAAAAAAAAAAAAAGAGTGATCCTTTGCTGGCCTGCTGTAGGGGAAGCATTGGACCACCTTGCCTCCAAGCTGTTGGGTAGGTGTTATTTTTGTTCACCAAATAGCAGGGCAAGGAACCACAGAGTCTATGTTGGGAATTGTCCCATTGGTCTGGTGAGTATTAAACACTTTATTATTAAATTCAATATAGTAGAACCTCCGTAAGGTGACCCACCAAGGCACAGAAACAAATCGATGAGCATACAGAGGTGGTCAACATAAGGAACTAGGCCTACTGTATTGATATGTACATGTAATTTACTTTCTCGCACAGTTTTTATTAGAGAATATCATATGAAATCATACATAATCAAAATACAGTAATATACATACAAAATCTATATCATACATACAAAATCATACATATCGTATCAATAGGTATGATACAATACATATCAATGTACGATACAATATCATATCATATTGTATCATACATACAATATCATACATACAAAATCAGTACATTTACTGTTTGGTGATGTTTGAATCATTCTTTCTGAAAAAAGAGTCAATCTCGTTCTGTTTCTTATTCTTATTACAAATGTAAGTGGAGAAAGCACTCTCAACACTGGCTACACCATTCCGCACACCTGGGCGTTTTTCCACAGCAAATGACTTCAACTGCATTATCAGATGCCTGATATCCTTTTCTTCTGGAGTCTGCAATTTCTGTGTCATCTTCACTTGCTTCCCCCACTTCATCAGCTGCTTCATGAACTTTCACAGTGTTCTGTACTTTGGTCAATATCTCTGGGTAAATTGCTTCTGGGTCAGGTTCATTACAGGTTGCCACCTCATCATCCATTGTAAAAAAATCTTCAAAGTCTACTCCTTTGAATTCTGCCATGGGAAAGGGACTGTCTGATGGAGCCAAAACATTATGTTCTTAGGTTGTGACAAGTCCAATTTTCTTAAAAAACTTCTGTATCATTTCTGGCTGAACTTTATTCCAAGGAGAATGGATCCAGAGGACAGCATCCAGAGTCTTTTTTTTTTTTTTTTTTTGCAGTTTTTTGGTTGGGGCTGGGTTTGAACCCACCACCTCTGGTATATGGGGCCAGTGCCCTACTCCTTTGAGCCACAGGCACTGCCCAGCATCCAGAGTATTAACTGATGCAGTGGATAAGTTGCTTCCACAGGTGGACCACAGGTTTGTGTTTAATAATGACCCACTGCAGGAGCTGGGCTGGTAGTGCATTTTACATGTTTTGATGATGTCTTGGCCAAGAGGTTGGATTTTTGAGGTCGCGTTTGCAGGCAGAAATATCAGTGTCACATTTGTGAGATGATTTGCTTGTGAGTGGCCAGGACAGTTGTCTACTGTTAGTAGAGTACACCATTTCTTCTTTATTTCTTGGTCAATATCTTTTATCCACTCCTCGAATAGGGCACCAGTTGTTCATGTGCATTTCTTTGATTGCTAAGTGACAGGGAGGTCTTCAGACTTCAGGTTCTTGAGTGTGTGTGGCTTTGCTGATTTACTGATCACCAAGGGCTTTAGTTTCTCTTCGGTTGAGCTAGTGCAAAGCAGAACTATGAAATGTGGTGGCGCCCGTTGCTCAGTGGGTAGAGCCCCGGCCACATACACTAAGGCTGGCAGGCTCAAACATGGCCTACGCCTGTTAAAACAACAATGACAGCTACAACAACAAAAAAATAGCTGGGTGTAGTGGCGGGCGCCTGTAGTCTCAGCTACTTGGGAGGCTGAGGCAAGAGAATCGCTTAAGCCCAATAGTTTGAGGTTGCTGTGAGCTGTGATGCCATGGCACTTTACCCCAGGGCAATAGCTTGAGTCTCAATGTCTCGAAAAAGAAAGGAAGGAAGGAAGGAAGGAAGGAAGGAAGGAAGGAAGGAAAGGGAAGGGAAGGGACGGGACGGGAAGGGAAGGGAAGGGAAGGGAGGAAGGAAGAAAGAAAGAAAAGGGAGGGAAGGGAGGGAAGGAAGGAAGGGAGGAAGGGAGGAAGGAAGGAAGGAAGAAAGAAAGAAAAGGGAGGGAAGGGAGGGAAGGGAGGGAGGGAAGGAAGGAAGGAAGGAAAGAAAGAAAGAAAATAAAACAAAATAAAACTGTGAAACATCCTTTGAAAAGTTTCCTACTCTCACATTTGTCACCCTTCACAATGAGGAGGCACTTGTCAGACATTGCTTTGAAAAGAAGTCTGTCCTCATCAGTGTTAAAGATGTTATCATCTTTCAAGCCTCTGGCAAAGTCCAGGAAGATTTTTTTTTCTTTGAGACAGAGTCCCACTCTGTCACTCTCGGTAGAGTGCTGTGGCATCATTGTAGCTCACAGCAACCTCAAACTCTTAGGTGCAAAGATCCTCTTGGCTCAGCCTCCCAAGTAGCTGGGCCTACAGATGCCTGCAACAATGCATTTTTCTTTTTTCTTTTCTTTCTTTTTTTTTTTTTTAGAGACAGAGTCTCACTTTGTCACCCTCTGTAGAGTGCTATGGTGTCACAGCAACCTCCAGCTTGGGGCTTAGGTGATTCTCTTGCCTCAGTCTCTCAAGTAGCTGGGACTACAGGCACCTGCCACAACACCTGGTTGTTTTTTGGTTGCAGTTTGTCTGGGGCCAGGTTTGAACCCGCCACCCTTGGTATATGGGGCCGGCGCCCTACTCACTGAGCCACAGGTACCGCCCAACAATGCATTTTTCTATTTTTAGTGGAGACGAGGTCTCGCTTTCGCTCAGCCTGATCTCAAATTCCTGAGCTCAAGCAATCCACCCTCCTCAGCCCCCCAGAGTGTTAGGATTATAGGCATGTCCCTGGCTTAAAGTCCAGGAACTTTAACATGGACTTTTCCACAGCTTCTACTGGAACTTCCTTGGATTCACCACACAAGACTTTCTGGGAGATCTCCTGTCTCAGTTTAAATTTGTCGAGCCAACCACTTGATCTGACACTATAAATTCCTATGTAATTTTTTTTTTCCTAGATCTTGGTCAATTGTGCTGATCAAATCTACTCTATAGGGCTAGAAGTTTAGCCTCCTATATCTCTCCCAAGTATAATTATGTTTTATAAGTTTCTTCTTTCAGCTTCATCAGTTTTTATTTGATATATTAATATTTTAAGGTTCTATTGCTTGATGTGTACACATTTAGGATCATTATGTCTTCCTGGTAGTTTTCATACTCTGAATTGTACTTCATTGGATATTAACTTCATTCAAATGGTACTTCATAACCTCTCTTGCTTTTGAAATTTTAAATTTACATTTGCATGGTATATCTTTTCCCATTTTTTTTATTATCAATCTACCTGTTGCTGAATTTTTTTTTCAAAGTTACTTCTTTTTTTTTTTTTTGCAGTGTTTGGCCAGGGCTGGGTTTGAACCTGTCACCTCTGGCATAGGGGGCTGGCGCCCTACTCCTTTGAGCCACAGTCGCCATCTTCAAAGTTACTTCTTTTATTTATTTATTTATTTTAACAAGTGAAGTTTATTAAGAATTAAATAAAGGTATGATGTGATACAGTACAAGCAAGACACTCAAGATAGGTATAATAGTACTACTCACACAAAAACTTAAACTTCACCTCAAAAAAAATCACAAGACAAAAGAGAAAGCAATTTCGCTGTTATAAAATAAGATATTTCATGCTGGCTCAGCGCCTGTGGCTCAATGGGCTAAGGCGT